>DF239728.1:0-96136 GCA_000507305.1 Breviolum minutum Mf 1.05b.01
GAGTTCATGTGAGGCGGAATTATATGCTTTGCAATCGGTCTCACAAGAAGCCATCGCCCTATCAGCATTCTGCATGAGAATTTATGCAGGCCTGGAAGAGTGCACGAGAGAAACAACTGGGTATGTGGTGATGGAATCCGACTCCGAAAGCGCACTTACACTGATAGCCGGTAAGGACGTACCCAAGAAGTCTCGACACATCGAAATACGCCTTCATTGGATGCGCAGTAAGATAGAAGCAGAAGAACTCGCACTCAAATTCAAACCTGGAACTGAAAACTGCAGCGATTTATTTACAAAATGTCTCTCAACAAAGGACTTCGTAAGGCATCGTACAACTCTTGGATTCACACAGCATGAGGTGCCAATTGGTGATCTGAACAGTCTTCGTGAGATTTTGCTTACAGGTGTGTCTGCAAGTGTTGGTCAGGAAATGGCATTCATTGAAGTCTGTTGCTCAGAGAATTCAGCTCTTAGACAAGCTTGCAAGGTTGCACGAATGCCGTATTTGGGCATTACGAAGAACATGCAAGAACGTAGAGTGCTGGATGAAGTCAAGGCCTTTGTGGTGCTCCAGAGGAATAGTGGAAGATGGTTGCATGTTCACTGTTCAACCCCATGCAGCTCTGGCAGTCCACTCAAACACTTGAACCAGAAGAGGGAACAGACTGAGGCAGACAGAGACTGGCATTCCATCATTGGATCAGCTGAGGCGTATCTGACTCTTGGAGATTCGAGGTCGTTTGAACTCCCAAAGCACAATCAGATATGGCAGAGACCTGAGGCTCAGAGAATTCTGGAACGTTGCGGTCTCAATTATGATGCAGAAGTGGCACTGTGTCAGACAGGAACACCAATTGGAAAGCGTTTGAAATTCTTTGCAACATCTCCTTGCTTTGCGAATTTACTCACGAGAAAGTTTGGGACCTGTGCATGCCGATATCATGCGGAATTCAACACCGTCAATTGGCATCGCACAGGCTATTACAGCAAGACGTTGGCAAAGGCCATTTTGGCAGCGGCGAGGTCCTCCCGAAGGGAACCTTGCTGATAGAGTTTTCTGCATTTTCATGCTCGAATTCATGTGGTCAAAGCATAAAGAGTTGCGGCTTCACTTTCTTTGGAATGTGTTGAGTTGACCGATAAACTTGTATCTCTTAAGGAGTTTTCTTTTCTTTTGCGTCTTTGAGTGAGATTTTGCTGATTGTCAGTTTTGCAGATTTCAATTTGTGCGGACATGTCATTTGAAAGATTTCGCATGAGTTGAGAGCAGTCAAGTTTTTGATTCGACATGGTATCTGTGCGATGTACTTGTGCATTCACACACACACACATTTGGTCATGGTGCAATGACATTTTAGTCCCTCACTGCTCGAGATTCACCGTTTCATCTCTGCGAATTCATTGCTGTCGTCATGCCGAATCGTGGCAAAGGAGGTGGCAAGCCAGCAGATGATGAAGAAGCAACAGGACCAGATCGGAGACTTCCGCGTGAGCCTCTTGGGCCATACAACAGGCCGTTTCCTGTAGACGGTTGTTCATGGGATAGGAGAATGTGGGCGAACGATCGCAGGAAAGGCAAGGGCAAAGGCAAAACCACCTCAGCCGGACTTCTTGAGATCACGACAGACCAGTTACCTATGCTCACAGAGAAAGGCCTTCGACAGGAACTGATGAAAGAAGCACGAGCTACAGGTGAGCTAGAGTCCTCTCTTGCTGCAACTTCTGTGATGCCCGTGCCTAATCGTTCAAATCGGAAGAATGTTCCATTAGCCGATTTCAATCATGCTGTGGCGAACATGGTCAAGCCAAGTGCAAGTGTGCAACCGCCTGGAATTCAATACTCTGGAATTCAATCCTCTGGAATTCAAGCTCCGGGAATTCAAGCTGTGCCGAAAAGTACTTTGCTTGCAGATGTGCCTGCATCATCAAACGCACCGCCAATGTCACAGGGGCCGATGCCTATGCCAATGCCTCAGACAGGTGCCCCGATGCAGCCCAAGCCGGTATCCACAGCGGCAACGAACCCGGAAACTTCACAGGGGATTAACAGGATGAGACTAGCACACGAACGTGGAGGCCCTCTCCCGACAGTTGCTGAAGCAAAGATGCAAATGGCGAAAGCCGCGATCTTTCGGAGCAAATTATTGGGAATGCTAGACCAACAGGTGGCAGCGAAGGCAGTAGCGACGCCGGTGGAAGCTCCAGGCTTGTCATATCCCCCTGGTCCGGGCTACAGACCAGCAGGATATGTAAAGCCTGACCCGCCTGCGACGCTGAACAAGAAGAGCCGTGTTACCCGACAACCGGTTCAGGTGTGCTTACAAGCTGCCATCCCTGAAGGTGACGAAGAGGAAGGAAAGCAGATGCCAATGCAGACTGATGGGGCTATGACGGATGCAAGTAAACGACAGAGATCTCCAGGTGGATCGAGATTCCATGAACACCTTGAAGAATTTGACGATCTTGAGTATGCCAATGGAGAGGTTGTGTATGCACCTGTGTTAGACCCTACGGCTGATTCTGCAGGTATTGGTCTTGGTTGATCTCTTATGGGAAGCAGTTGGTAGGAAGATGCCAACATAGCCGAAAGACATCGCAGAGCCAATACTATGGAGAGTGGGGGCGCACGATGATTGAATTCGGAAAAGAAATGCGTGGTGAGTCATACTACGCGGTGGCGCATGGTGCAGAACCTCGCTATGTACAATACAGGAAGTGGGCCCGAACGCATCTTGAGAGGAAAAGTGTCCTTGGAAAGGACTTCATTAAATACCTCGCTGTCAAAGAACATTACTTTGGCACATACGAAGATGATATGCACTATCGAGCTGAAAGGATCGCGCAGGCAAAAGCAAAGGCAGCAGCGAAAGCAGCAGCCAAAGCGGCACCTGCCGTTTACGCTCCACAGATCCCAGGCACGAATCGTAGACGACAATATCTGGATGTGGCTGAATATTCAAGTCTGGATGATCCATGGAATTACGATTTGTTCTGAAGGGAATTTGTTGATGGTGGCATGCAGAATTTATTTTGCACGGTATGAAACTCCAGCAGAGTTGTGTGCAAGATAGATGTCTTCGAGTGGTACAAGATGAGTGGTGGCCTTACAATGTGGCAGATGTATGTGTTTTTTTTTGCATTTGGTCAATGCGAGCATGTGAATTCATCAATGATGAGTGACTACAACAATGGTATGGATGGCTATTTACAGCTACAATATCTATTTTGCACTGTATTTGCATTGTATTTCTTTGGTGATTGCATTGCATGTACAGCTACAGCTCAAAAGGGGGTATGAAATTTTGTGGGTATGACTGTGAACTGTAGCTTACCGATGTCATAGTGACGGTGACTGCATGGTTTACAGCTTATGTGACTTGATGATATGCATGGACGATATGTTTTCTGCATGATTTGGAAGTGTCTACAATTTCATCTTATTTGGATTGATTTGATGGATTTCTGCAAGCTTTGCATGACTGGCTGATGTGACGACTTTTGGACAAGACCGGTCAATGTTTTTGAAGAGAGTTTTCCATCGAAGATTTTCATGATGATTTGTGCTGGAGAATGTTTGTTGATGTCGAATTTGATGCATGAATGCATTCATTCACATCTCAAGAGAACCAGCAATTGTCCCGAGCTTCCTGCGTGATAACAAGTCACTAGTACCTGCATGTACCCTTCTTGGTGGTTGTGAAAAGAGTCGCTTTCACGTTTGTCGAGGTTTCCGTTTGTTTTGGGGTTTTTGTTGCTGGCTGACGCCAATAACGCCGACCGTACTTTGTGCAAGTACTTGTAGTGACGGGTTGTTAGATTTTCACATTGGACTGGTGGAATGGGTGATTTGACTGGTCGACTGCCAGTATCATCCAAAGGTCACGCAGCAAAAGCTAAGTCAATGGATGGGCCTTTACTGGCCTCGCATGAGATCATCTCTAACGTCCAGTGGTCGTTTGCGTCGGAATACTCCCTGCTGTGTGTGCCATACCTGTTCAACTAGATTCTCATGGTGATCAATCCATTGCCATGACAAGGCATCGATCTGATCAAGTCTGTGGAGATACAAAGTACTGACCCATTGACTCGGAGACTGCGCTACGGCTTGCCCTGCAAACCAGGCCTGGCAACGTTTCCACTGCTGTTGGATCCAGCGCCAATGTGGCCCCTTGTAAGAATTTTCCAGCCACCGGGATTCTTCCGTATACTCTTGGAGAAAGAGGCGCCTAAAGAGCGCTTCGTATGGGAGGCCTGTAGCTTGTTTGGTCCAGACTCGCTCCTTGATCATGGGCCAGTTAGGTTCAATCTTCTCCCAAATATGGCCCGCTTGTAATCGCCTGCGCTCTCTCCGCATAAAGATCTAGCCAACTGATTCGCTATCACATGTGAAGTCTTTTGTAAAGCTCTCACTCTCACTCCAAAGCTTCCTACTGCATTATCTGTTGTCACAGTTGCTAGTGCAACATGGTTGTAGGAACAAATGCACATATAATAACATATTCTTCGATAGAAGGCTGATTGTTAGAAACTGGAGTATGGTCGCTATTTAACAATCGATCCAACACGCTGGGTGATGACATAAAGGAGCGTGAGCGTGCAGCCATCTTTGGCCACCGAGTCTACACTTGCATCATTGACATGCTGCTGAAGATGATTTGAGAGCCAGGACGAATTTTGTTGACGAAGGAATGAGAGCCGGAGTGTTGTTGTTTGTGTTTTTTTTTGCTGCTTTGTTTTGTTTGTTTTACCTACAAGACCTTCCCACAGTTCACTCTTGGGTCTACCTACGACCTCAAGCTTTCAGGTAGAAGGACTGCCACAGTCGTCATGATGCACGCAGCAATGGACCAAAAAAAATATTCATTGAAGTTTTTTCATGTGTATTGCCTCCAACCTTCACTGTGCTTTGAACAATCTTAAGTGGTCTATTTATTACAAAAGCAATAACAGCATTGAAGCCTGTAAGACTTCTAGGGTTTTGCTAAGCTTGTGATGTCAGCGTGAATCTACAACACAACAAACATCCAATCAAGTCGATTCATATCTTTCTTATCTTCCCATTTTTTGATAAAATTCGAAATGCATTCTTTATGCTTTTCCAGCCTTCACTTTCATTCTTTTTCTTCATTTGAATCCATCTCTGCCAATGGCAATATGTCACAAATTTTTCAAGAAGCATTTGGCATAAAGCCGAATATCGACCTACAGAACAAACATCACCCAAGCGTTCCTTGTTCTATTCTACTTTAATTTACTTTACCACACCCTACTCTACTCTTCTCCATCTCTTTCATTATATTCTACCCTTCTTTACTCTACTCTATTCAACTTTTCTCCAGTCTACTCTATTTTACTTTACTGTAGTCTACTCTACTCTATCCTACTTTACTTAACCCTACTTTACTCTACTCTACTTTCCTCTAGTCTACCCTACTCTACTCTACTCTACTCTTTCTAGTCTACTCTATTCAACCCTACTTTACTCTACTATACTTTCCTCTAGCCTACTCTACTTTACTCTACTCTACTCTATTCTAGTCTACTCTACTCAACCCTACTTTACTCTACTCTACTTAGTCTGCTCTAGTTTATTGTACTTTTCCATACTCTGCTCTACTATACTCTACTCTACTGTACTCTACTCTACTCTACTCTACTCTACTCTACTCTACTCTACTCTACTTTAACCTACTCGATCTAATCTATTCTATTCTATTGTATTCTATTCTATTCTAGTCTAGTCTAGTCTAGTCGAGTCTAGTCTAGTCTAGTCTAGTCTATTCTATTCTCTTCGATTCGATTCGATTCTATTCTATTCTAGACTAGTCTAGTCCAGTCTATTCTAGTCTATTCTACTCTACTCTACTCTACTCTACTCTACTGTATTCTACTTCACTCTACTCTACTCTACTCTACTGTACTCTACTCTGCTCTACTGTACTCTGCTCTTTACTTCGCTACTCTACTCTTCTTATTTCCTCCTTGCTCTTCTCCTTCCTTTTAAAACTCCGTAGCTCGGAAATTTCTCATCCAAACTTCATTTGATATATAAAACATACATTCAGTTTTTGCAAGGGCACATTTTCTGCAGAATTTCGTTGAAATTTAGGCTCTAGAGTCTTATTTGCTTGAAGTTTTGGACATTTGATTTTGCGACGTTTTGAAAAATATTTGATTCGGTGTCCGGTGCCAATAGTAGTAAGGTCATTTGGGTCATTCGGAGAACAAATTGTAGGTGGTATTCTAGCTTGGCGGTGTTTTAGAAGTTAAGTCAATAAATCATGTTTGTCGACTTCCTCATGGTGCTCTGCAACATTGACGGCTCTAGCAGAAGGTGGCTTCGGCCCAAAACCGCGCAACTAGGTTTTCAGGCGTAGCAGGACTTTTCGTGCCTAGGCAGGAAGGATGAAATGAATTTGCATGTAGCTTTGCAAAATCGTCCGCAAGTTCGTGCATGTTTGTTCATGTTCGTGCAACCACGTCTGAGGTAGCCATGACGACGATGGGCATCAATGGCTTCGGCCGAATTGGGCGCCTGGTTTTTCGCGCAGCCGTAGAGAATCAAAGTGTTGCTCGGGGTGCACGAGACTTTGACCTGGTTTCCAATGTGTGAGATACATATACTCTATGACTTGACAGCTGCAAAACGTTTTTTTCAAGTCTGTATGGTGCAACTAAAGCTTGGCATCACAGCGTCAGCTGCATTCGAGATGTGTGTTGTGTATGCATCTTCGATGAGGTTTCGATGGTTGCTGTTAACGACCCCTTCATGGATTTGGATTACATGCAGTACCTTTTGAAGTACGATTCTGTGCACAAGAGGTTCAAGGGGACAGTCACCACCAAGAAGGCCCAATTTTTTTTTTGCCGATTCAAAATTCCTATCTATGTTACTTGCTTTTGAACCATGTCTGTGGAGCCACTCCTCGGCCTGTGGATGATTTCCTGTTTCAGGAGGGCACCGAGGAGTATTTGGTCGTGAATGGGATGAAGGTGAGAGTTTTTCATGAGAAGGATCCGGCTCAGATCCCTTGGGGTTCCGTGAACGCCATGTATGTTTGCGAATCCACTGGCGTCTTCTGCGACAAGGACAGGGCAGTGTGTGAGAAAAAATGGTGTGAGAGATTGGTGGTTTGATGGTACCTTGATACTTGATTTTCTTTTGAGACTTTAGACTGTGACTACTGCAGTTGAAGGTGTTCTTGAATGATCAACCTTTCAGTTCATTCTGACAGTTGTCGATGAAACCTTCCCGTTTGATGCCGTGTTTGCACACAGGAAAAGGCATCAAAACACTTGCAGGGCGGATGCAAGAAGGTCATCATCTCTGCTCCACCCAAGGCCCGTCAACATTGGTATTTTTGGGATGCGGATGGGATGGTTGGTGGGATGTTGATGGGGAAAGCTGAGATGTTTGAGGACAACACTCCTATGTTTGTGATGGGAGTGAACCAGGAGAAGTACACCAAGGACTGACGCTAGAGGCTCTGCCTAGAAAAAATTGTCTGAAATCTACAGCATGACCACAGGATCTCACCGTGGTCTCCAATGCGTCCTGCACCACCAATTGCCTGGCACCACTGGCCAAGGTGCAATTACTTCGTCGCTGGTTGTTGGATTGTTGGATTATGTTGGATTGTTGCTATGATTTTTCGTTGCTTTTTGAATGCCATGCATTAATGCTGTTTAATCAGCCTGAAGAGCGTGATAATCAGCTGATTTCTTTGTTGTTGCAGCATCTTCAGACCAAGTTTGATTCCTGAAAGGATTACTTACAAGGACAGGGGCCTGAATCATTGAATATGATCTAAACACAAACATAAAGCAAGGTCATTGCGAAGTTGAAACCCTGGAACACTCAGAGATGATACCTTTCTTGAGGTGATCAATGACAGCTTCGGCATTGTGGAGGCAGAAGTCCGGGATTGGATGAGCCAGAATTCCATCCATCACAGTCCTGCGGAAATGGACCACATAACTCTAATCAACTCGGGTTCTGTGGTGAAATCCAGCTTATTCAGCTTATTCTAGAGATTCCGAAACTTGAAAAACATGCTCAACAAATGGAAGTGCAACAAAAAACCTAGGCCCCAGAAAATGCAACAACAACATGCAAACATATGACACACGCACACAAAAATGCCAACAAAATGCATTGAAAAACAAGAGGCCAAGCCTCAGAAAACCAAACAAAGAATCAAGATTCTAGAAAAGCTCAAGGAAAAATGCAAATAAGATGCAAAACAGGTGCAAAAAGCAATGAAATTTGCCAATTCTGGTATTCAAGATTCACAAGTTGCATTTTTCTTGCACTTTTCTTTGGGTTTTGTTTTGCATTTTCCTCGAGTTTTTCTAGAATCTTGATTTTTTGTTTGGTTTTCCGAGGCAAGGCCTTCAGCTTCCAGTACTTTTGCAGTTGTTATCGGTTGATGGGCAGGGCTTGATGACCACTGTCCATGCCATGACGGCTACGCAGCTGACCGTCGATGGCCCTTCTCGTGGTGGAAAGGACTGGGAATTGTCCTATTTTTGACACAGCTTTTCGGATGAATCATGAACAACCATGAGCAATTCTCCAATATCATAAATTAAGATGCAAATTTTTGCAGATGGGAGCCTCTTCAAGAAAAACACCCCCGTTGTACATTTTGCACAGAGATCTCCAATCTAGAAATAGTGGTCAGCATGGCAGATCACAGGTAGATGGCGGAGAAGAAACACATTCAATTCAGAGACTCAGAAGATAGACTTAGAAATCAGACGCTTGATTGTTACTCCTAAAAAGGGCAACAAAAAGACGAAAAATAATATGTGTGGGGGGATGTATAAATGTGACCCCGCCATTGCATGCTTTGTTCATGCCGGTTTGCGCATAACATTGTCTCACCAGGACTGGCGTGGTGGACGCTGTGCATCGGAGAACATCATCCCATCTTCCACTGGGGCTGCGAAGGCGACGAACGAATAGAAATGGAATCCTCCGAAAGCAAGTTGGTTGAAGGATCATTTTTGAAGATAAACATCTCAACATTTCATGCTTCACAAAACGCTGTTGGGCCAGCCATTCAAGTTCCAAGCGCCAGGCTGTTGGCAAGGTCATCCCAACTATGAATGGCCAGGACCTTGTCATGTTTTCTTAGTGTCCTAGGCCGACTGGCTCAAATCTCACAAGTATTCGACCTCAACCAGGGGCTAATACGTACATGATGATTTTTGAAGATGGTCAGGCATGTCTTGACTGTAGGGATTGCTGCAAAGCTTCATTGTTGGAGTCTTTGTTTTGAGGCAAGCTCACCGGTATGGCCTTCCGGGTGCCCACCCCCGATGTGTCCGTGGTGGACTTGACGTGCCGCTTAGAAAAGCCAGCAGCTTGGGTCCTGTCAGTTGCGCCAGCTTGGTCCAAGCTGCCCTCCCAAAGGTCTGCCAGCATGGACGACATCACAGCTGCTATCAAGAAGGCAGCTGAAGGCCCGATTGCTGATGCTAACGATGCTTCGAGCTTGGCAGCAACTGAGCTTTGGAAAATTGAACCTTGCTGTTTCTACTTGCAAAGCTTTTAGATATTTGAATGGACATCGCCAGGCCCCATGAAAGGCATTCTGGGCTTCACTGATCAGGAGGTCGTGTCAACAGACTTTGTCACCTGCGCTTACTCTTCCATCTTTGTGCCTCGGATGTGGAAATGCCGCATGTGATGCCTCTGGATCTTGTAGACCTGTAGGGGGCAGTTCATTTACCCCAGGTTAGTGATGTGAAAGTTCCAGTCTCTTGGGTCACTTCTCTCTCCAACCTTTGAAGAATTGAGGACAAGACGGCCTGCATCGCATTGAACGACAAGTTCGTGAAGCTTGTGTCCTGGTATGTCGTGATCTCAGTGCCTGTGGATTTGCACCGGCAGAGATAGAGTTTGTGGTAGCCGTGTAGTCATAGACCCACCAAAGCAGTAAGAGTAGTGTCCCATGACAGGTCCGGTAACAGGGCTTTGGTTGGGTACCGGCTGAAGCACCAAGGACAACGAGTGGGGATACTCCAACCGCCTGGTGGACTTGGCAGTACACATGTCCCAGGCACGGTTGTTTGGTAGTATCTGTCTCATATGGCAATATGCGTGTGTGTTTTTAAGTGGTTTTGGGATAGAATTTATGCACCTTGGAAGGTGGATGGTGTCATTCCTCCTCCTGCTAAGATCGAGAGCATTAAGGCACGGAAAAGCAGACGGGATCTGATGTGCAATGGGGGGCACATATTGATACTAGGTCCGTTTTGGATTGTGTTAGTAGAATGAGAGTGAGCTGAGAGTGGGAATAAGGTTTCTGCTTGCAGAAATCTTGACGGAGGATGGGCACTGTTGCCTTTGGGACATGAGGCTCGCGAGATCTTTGATTCCCGTGGAAACCCAACTGTGGAGGCAGGAGATGAAGGAGATGAGAGATGCACGTGCACATGGACGCACTAGTATTATGACGTTCTCTCTAGCAGTTTCTGAGCGTTGGCAAAAAGATTGAAAAAAAAACACAAAAAAAGCCAAAAAAGAACAAATCAAAAAAACACTTCCAAAAACCCAAAACCAGAAAAAAACCAGACAAAAAAGCAAAAAACAACCTTCCGCCTTCTGAGTTGGATTATTATCATTACTATTTTTTTTTGGGGGGGTTTTCCGAAAATGTGCCTTGGACTCAGAATTTGACGACAGTGCAAAAAAAACAGAAAAAACAAAAAAACAAGAAAAACAAAAAAGCCTTCCGCCTTCTGAGTTGGATTATTGTTTTTTTGTTAAAGTGTTTTTTGTTTGTTTTTGTTGATTTCTTTTTATGATTTTATCTTTCTGGTATTTTCCAGTATCTGCTGGGCTGTCGCCTTCACCACACTAGTTAGTAGCCTCAGAACATCCAGAACCAAAACAGTCTTATATATCTTTCAAGTTCTCCCCCCCTTTCCAGCGGGCACGCATGCGATGACTTCAAGGACTTGATTCAAATATACCTCAAATGATATATGTCTGACGTGCTTGATGTGTGCCGGGCCTGTTCGGGTAGGTGGACCTTGTCACCAATGCCTTGTCCCCAGAATTGGGAATTGGGACACAGGGAGTCATGGAGCTGCACACCGGTGCGAAAGGACGACCTTTTCATCTCTTTAGATACCCTTTGACATAATTTGACATTTGTTATGTCATGAGTCGTTACATTCATTACATATATACACACATATATATATATACGTGTGTAAGTGTATATCATGATTGAAGTCGAGTAAAATCTTGAATCAACATCTTAATCTGTCATCCAAGAGTTTCACATTATCCTATGTGTTTTTTTGCTACCAAGGACCACCTCTTCCGCGCAGCCGTCCCAAGTGGAGCTTCCACTGGTATCTACGAGGTGTGCAACGGCGGGATGTGGAGGTGATTTTGTCTGTAGCTGTCGGCCCCACCAAGGCCCTCGAGCTGCGCGATGGTGAGCCCAAGAGGTTGTTGGGAAAAGGTGTCCTGAAGGCGCCATGGCCTGCTTCTTAATTTTCGTTTAGCATATTCTTGTAGATGATTTTTATTATTTTTTGTACATCATCATTGTTATTAGGATTGATTGCTGTTAGTATTTTTGTTGTAGCTTTTCCACTACTGTGTGACAATAGATAAAGTTCGAAGGCATCCTGCTGTAGATGGCAGTTTGCAAGGCAGTCCAGAACGTGAACGAGAGGATTGCACCAGCTCTTGTTGGTATGGATGTGACCAAGCAGAAGGAAATCGACAAAGTGATGGATCCGAGCTTAGTGTTGCATATCATTAGGATGGGAACTTGGTAATATGATGGTCGCACATAGCACTGTAGAAAGGCTATGAAACATCGGCAATTTGAGGTGGAGATCCTGGACGGCACGCAGAACGACTGGGGTTGGTCCAAGGTGCCCTTAGTGCATGCGGCAAGCGAGGCATAGTCATAGCATATATCCGCATTTATATACTTGACATTACCTCATTCAAACCATGCTGCCTGCCGATAACAGTCGGTAGACAACCTTTTGGGTGTTGGAAGCCTCAAAAGTCCGCCAGTTTTTTCCATCAATGTGGGAGGTGGTGCATTCGCCCACCTTTTCAGTGCCCACTTTCATTAGATCCAGACCCGAGTCCTTCCTCGCGCCTTCCAGTCTAGCCTTGGTGCCAATGCCATCCTGGCGGTGTCCATGGCTGTTTGCCGTGCTGGTGCCGCATCCATGGCGATGTCCGGGGGCGCATCCTGCGAGTTGAAGATCCAACGTAGCGATATAATGCAACATACCAAGGTCTACCCATTTGACAGATATTTGTTTGCTTCCTAAACTACTATGAAACTGTGGTCTGAAAGCTTTGAAATTCCAGCCCAGCAAAGTATCGATCTTTTTGCTCTGAATACCTTACAGGAATGTTTTCAGTCCCGTGGAGTTCCCCAAGTTCCCCAAACCTCCCAGAAAAAGCCATGGGATTTTCGACAATTGTAACAGTTTTCTGGCAAAACCCAAGCTCTCAGGCCTTTGTACCAGTACCTGTCATGCCTGTCGGGCAGACCTACGGATTCCTACGCTGGCATCCTCAGATGTCTATAGATTGCTCTCATCCAAGGGTATCGGGGTCATTGTTTTGAATCAGAGATTCTGACACCTCAACATGAGTTGATTTGCAACCAGTTGTCAGCCATCCAAAAGTGTCTGTTCAAGAATTGCCACAGAAATTTGAAGAGCAAAGGCCTTGTGATCTTCAGGTGATGCCAGTTCCATCCTTTAATGTCATCAACGGTGGCAGCCATGCTGGTAATCGTTTGGCATGCCAGGCGTGCAGCGAATCCCACAATCCTTCAAAAGGTATATATGTTTTGTAGGGAAAATGACAAACGCCAGGAGTTCATGATCTTGCCTGTGGGAGCCAAGTCCTTCAAAGAAGCGCTTTGCATTGGCTGTGAGGTGCGTTTTGAGGGATGTTGAGTACTGGAAAAGGCATAAAAGATGGCAAAAGCGAGTATATAGACAAGGAGGACTGTGCTTTCCAAGGTGTACCACTCCTTGAAGAGCTGCATCAAGAAGAAGTACGGCCAGGTTTGCCTCCCTAGTGACGGACCATGATCCAACTCTCTAAATGAAAGCTTCCTTGGAAGAGTCTGTGCCAGAACGAACGATGGAATGAGCTACTGATAGGCCTCCAAGTCAAATCGTTTTAGATTTTCTTGAATGTTTGTATATACTAAAAGTATTGGGGTCAGCAAAGGTGGTTGATTTTGACCACATAGTTTCTACTGTTTGAGTCGTAAGGGTCCCAGATTGACTATTTTGAAATGTTGAGGGTGTTTTCCTGCCAAGGATGCCTGCAACGTTGGAGATGAGGCGCGTAATCAAAGATCTTTGTCTTGGTGAGCTGCCCATTTACAACCAGTTTCTTCTTCGTGAGTACTTTCGCAGCTGTGTTTTTGCAAAGGCACAGGTAGAATTTGAATGAAACGCCTGAGAGACAAATGGGAGGTAAGAACTGACAACTCTGTGCGAGATCAAGTTTTCGAATGCTTGATTCACTTCGCCTGCAAACGCAGGGT
This sequence comes from Breviolum minutum Mf 1.05b.01, assembly GCA_000507305.1. Classification (NCBI taxonomy): domain Eukaryota; class Dinophyceae; order Suessiales; family Symbiodiniaceae; genus Breviolum; species Breviolum minutum. The sequence continues at coordinate 13,563 of DF239728.1, forward strand.
GGATTTGCACCATCGGTGCAAGACAACAACGAGGCGCTGGATGTTCTGATGGATGCCATCGAGAAGTCAGGACACAAGGACAAGGTCAGGGCCTTAGACCTTTGTGATTGCTTGATTTGTAAACAAAAGATGCGTGGATTTGTATCTAAAGATGCTGCAAATTCCTATTGACGCAGGTCAAGATTGGCACCGACGTCGCAGCATCCGAGTTCTGCAAGGAGCAACCCGAGTCATCCCTCCATGGCGTGGGCTGTACCAGATTTGGTTGATGGCTGAACATGAAGTTCCTCCAATGGTCCGTTCTGATTTTCATGTTTTTGACCTGATCTCCTTTTGAAGGATGCCCTGATGAAGGGAAGAGAACGGTTGGTAGAAGAGTGTGCGAATGTAAGAAAGCTTCAAAAACCAGAGGTTTTCTTGTGCTTTATATGTCAAATGTCCGCATCAGAAAGACCCCAAGTTTTGCAAGAAATCCTGATATTTCCATCTGCCCATGGCTTGGCGGCTTGGCGTTATCTTGCTCCCTCAGTTTGGCAACGGCTTGGGAAATCGAACAGCTTGGCAATGTCTGGCTGTGAAAGCTGGTGCGAGTGGGTGATCTGCGTGGCAACATCCCGAGGGCTGCCACAGCTGCTCTCAGCCCTCTGAAATCCTTCCATGATAGCTGGAGCTGGAGCACGAATGATCTTAGTCGCGTGCTGCCTGAATTCAACAAATCAGGATGCTTCTTGCACACACGGTGGCGAATGTATGAGTTATGTGTCACTTTTGACATGCTCAAGGCGTGAGTACGACCTTGAATTCGTTCCTTTTTTCAGCCTTGGTGGCGCAATCTGCATACCTTCGTCGTAAAGCGTAGAGGGCTTTTCCTTTTTTGCTGGACCGCATTCGCATGCAACTTTGAATTGTTTCTTAGTCATTTGCCAGAAGAGAGGCGGAGAGAGAGAGAGAGAGAGAGAGAGTTGCAACGTGTGGTTGGTGTGACTCAAAGTGCTAATCATCATATTCATGAAGAGGAAACCCATCCATTTTCTGAAAGAAGTTTGCTCCAACGGAGCCACTTTGTTGAACTTTCGAGGGGAAGAAACACCGTGCCATGCTGTGTCTTTGCAGTTCATTCAGGGGGCCTTTAGTTAACAGAATGCAAATGGAATTCCTTAGCTGCACACCACGGGCGAGGGTTCAATCTCGGAAGTCGAACATGCCAAACCGCCGTCCGCCAGGAGGGTGGCAAATATGATTTGGATTTTAAGAACCCTGCCAGCAAACCTGCAGACTGGAAGAGCGGAAGTTCTGCTCTCAGACCTCAAGCTGGAATCGTTTCAAAGAAGCACACCTCACGAGAAGTAATTGATTGAACAACAGCCAAGGCGAGATGGCAGACTACTACCAGGCCCATAGATTTGATTGGAAAGATGGTGATTTTTTCTGACTTTTGCGCCCGAAAAGGCCTGGTTTGCCAAGTACCCCTTCGTCTCCATTGAGGCTAGGCGATTGCAACATTGACACAATTCCCCAAGCGTTTAAAGATACGAACCAAAGTTTATATATTTGTTATTCTTTTCTTGATGTAAAGCAGATCGACACAAAACATCGTGCTTCTCGAAGTATGTGGCAAATTCCCTGAGCTCCAAAGGCCCTCTTTGATCAAATGTCTTGAGCCCTTGGCGCAGGACCCCTTCGACCAGGATGACTGGGCAGCCTATGCGGAGTTTAACAAGAAGTGTGGCAAGGACTGTCGACACTGTCAAGCCCGGTTTTTGCACCTTGGCTGCTGGACAGCAAATCCATCCTCCCAGGATGTCCAGATCGTTGGTGATGACCTGTCAAGCGCTGAGACATGGGGCTGTGGACCTTGTGAGTTTTAGGCAGTGTTTCAGGTGACGGGTGATTTCACCACTTTCAATCTAGATTCCTAGGGTGCAACTTTCCCCTCTTTCATCCTTCAATTTAGTGTGATAAACAAGAATCTGATACATCTGATACTGTATCAATTGTATCAATCCGTATCTCTTGATGACACTTAAGCCTTGGCCCAAAGGCTTGTCACCAACACCAAGCGCATTGAGAAGGCCTTGGAAGTTGGAGTCATGGCCTCGGAGAAAGCTGCCATGACTAGCACAACTTCGACGCTTCGATGGTTTGGTTAAGGCATGCAATGCTTTGCTCCTGAAAGCTGCGAGCTTGGAAGAGGTCTAAGGTAGTGGTAGCAACTGGTGAGAATAAAGATATCATTCTGTGTTGTTTGAAGTGTTATTTCATGTTTTTGATGCGTCTTTATGATCCATTGTGATCCTCTATGTATGTAAATGGATGTAGATGCTAGTTACTTTTTACTCTGTGAGACTCATGAACTGACCGGCACGAGGTGAATCAGATTGGATCCATCACAGAGGCAATTGATGCCGCCAACATGTGGGAGTACTCAGGGGTGACCACGGTGACACCGTTCCTGGTGCGTCAGGGCCTCGGTATATCCAGATCGGATCTGCCCAGGTCGATGCAAAATGGCTGGGGTGTCATGGTCTCCCATCGCTCCGGAGAGACTGAGGACGGTCAGGGAGTGATTTGACTGGCTTAAGAGAATAGCAACAGAAAACCTAAGAGATCTTGCAAACACGAATGTCATGACGGATTTTTTTTGCTTAGATTTTGGGGTAGGAAAAAAGGGTCTGACCTATGAATCGGGGTGTGATGTGTAACCATGAATCTTCCCTAATGGTTTAGACTTTCAAGCTTGGATTGGAGCACTTGGCAAAGTTTCTGTCTTTTTCTCTTCGGAGTTTTCCGCTGCCCAAATAATTCAATGTGTATACACGCTATGCATTTTGAAGGTCCAATTTGAAGTGGTGGATGTAACTTGAAAACGCAAGCTCTGAAAAAAATAGACATCTCAGAGCTCGCCCTTTTGGGGGCTTCCGGCTGCGCTCCTCATCTTTGATTTCAAAGTTAGCACGGTTGGTTTCAAGACTTTTGTTTTCAAGGGACAGTTCTAACAGGACTCCTTCATTGCGGACCTGGTTGTGGGGCTTCGCACAGGCAGGTGACTTTTTGTATCGCGATCCATTGCATATGGCAGATTCTCTTGAAGAGTCTGACACAACCCAGCAAAATCAACTGTTTAGCGGCCGGCGGATCGGCTTCTTCTTCCTCCTCCCAAGGGGGTTCTGGTGTGACTGGTGTGGAGGTCAGATCAAGACCGGTGCACCTTGCCGTAGCGAGCGTTTGGCCAAATACAATCAGCAGTTGCCTTAGTTGCCCGAGGTGAGTGAAACGAGATCCCCTTTCCCTGGTTGACTTGTGGGGGCTAAGCTGTGCAATGGTTGAGGCTTCTTCGAATCGAAGAAGAGCTGGGTTCAAAGGCATCGCAACTCTGGGAATACATGGAAAACGTATCTCCAGCGCTTCGTACAAGTGCTAAGGTAGTGAAAGGCCCATTTCTTATGTCATTCTTTTTACATCTCTTTTATGTCAGGCATTTGGAAAGTTGAAAAGCTCCAAGTCCAGACTAGCCAGGGAGAAACTGTGTTTTTTGATGTTTTTTGCTTTCCACCTTTCCAACATTATATCTTTGTTGCAGGCCATTTATGCTGGGGAGAGCTTCCGCTTTCCAACTGTATAAGTGACCCGGCATGGATGACCCCGCCGCTCGGTGCAAGCTCGGCCCTCCAGAAGCCGAAGTGAACGGCCCTTTTCTCCACATCCAACCTGAACGCTATCTGGAACAATCTGTTTGATTCGAATAGATCAACATCTTACAAGTATATAAGGCTTGCAATTCATTGCAGACTTAGAATTATATATATATATATGTTGAGAGTGTCTAGACTCAAAACTACTCTGACTGCTCCCATCTTACTCTTTGTGATGGAAATGTGGACCTGCCGGGCTTCTTGAGCGTCCCACCCCAAGCCATTTTGAGCTGATGGCACCTGCCATTCACTTGCCTTGATTTATTTGGAGTCTTTTCAGAGCTGCGCGCACCTTTCAAAAAGACAAAAGGTTGCTAAACTTGCCGAAAGGATGGAGTTGAAGAAACGTTCCTGACGATCCTGTGTCGTTTTGTCTGCAGATCTGAGCTGCTCAGACACAATGGAACTCATGAGAAATGAAGCTGGACAATTCCTTGTACTCAAACTCAGTACCTAAAAAACAAACCGCGTAGAATGACTTCTGACGTTGAGGTGTAGCTTGATCTGGTTACTAGGGGCCAGGCTCCTCACCTATTTTCTTTTAAGGTCATTGTGTCTAGTCTTTCAATGGTTTTGAGCTTCTAAGATGCTGCAAACTACAGATGGGAGTTTCAACATGAGGATAGGGACATTAGCTTTGCCTGTTGGAGAAGATGAAGAAACGGCGGATTTCCGCCAGCAGCGTGCCTCGCTTGTCCGCCAGAGGTGCTACATTGGAGGCACCAAGTTTTGTGAAATGCACGAAATGCAGTTTTTGCTTTGAGTTGTCTTGTGTCTGCACAACTCCAATTGAACAGACCTTTGCCAAAGCGTTTTCGGAGCATCAAATTGTTCACGTGCAGCATTGGCCTTAGCAAGTTTCGAGTTTAGTTTAGAAGATGCAGACATCAAATTGATCCACCTCCTCATAATTGTCATGATTATTGCCCCTCCTCCACCCTGCTTCTCATCCTCTTATCTGAAGTGAGTGGTAGATGGTCCCTGCCAAATCAGCGCCATCTTCAGTGATCAGGCAAGTTGGCTCCAAGAAGCGTTGTGGAGTTCGCGGGAGGTGTGGGAACTTCCCAGCTTTCCATCCATGTGATGTGCCATGGTTTTTCTGGACAGGCGCGTTGGGGTAGCAACCTTGCGAAGGATTTATAGGGCCGGGAGCCACTAGCAATGATGGCCGGAACGATGTTAAAGACGATGTTAAACAGAGGGTCGTCTATTACCATCAGCTTCTCATTTTCTTATTTGATTTGTTAAACATGTGGAAGTGTTGGTTTGTCTTGTCCGATAAGTTTGCAGTTTGTCTGCAGCTTCTTTGGAGGGCTCGAAAACCCGCGCGAACGCTTCTCCACTTGTCTTCCATTGCGCCTGGACTGGACTTCTGGCGAAAACAGTTTCTTTTTGGCCAAGATTCCGAAATTCCAAGCTTTTTCAAGCTTCTCATGTGAGGTTAACGAATGGCTTCGCTCCTTAGAGCTGCCAGCGTTTCTGCACTCTGCCTTGCAACGTGGGGCCGTAGATGACTCAGAGGTCAGATGTTTCTGGTTTCTGGAGCAGGTTCCACTCAAACATATGGCTGTGGTTGTTGTTGCGCCTCCAGTGTTCGGATTCTACTTGTAACTTGAAAGTGGAATACACCAAAACTTGGAAGATTCAAGCCACTATCCTGCGAAGATGCACCAAGGAGAAACTTGCCAAGCAAACTCTTGCGCAGACACAGAGGTCGAAGGATACGAGCAGCAAGAACTTGCTGCGCCTTGGACAGGGAAGGATGCAACCAATCGATTGAAGCTTTTGAAATTGATTGGCCACCTTTTCCTGCAACCTGATCTCTGATGCCCAGTACGACTGACATGACCAATGCACCCCTCTAGGTTCAACAATCACCACGAAATGAAAGCTCTCGAAATTTGCAATTTTGATATATTGACACTCTAGCAGGTTCCTGGCAGACATGCCACATTCTTCCTGTTCGCAATCAGGATGTCAATGTAGAGTTGCTCCAGACAGCCATTTCGGCAACTTGACAGCAATGCTGGGCCATCATCACCGTTCTGCCAAGTGTCCATGCCTGGCCGTCGAGGTGGGAAAGCTGGAGCGCAAGACGCAGGAGTTCTATGCACCTGCATGGTGTTACACTATTCCGGACCTCCACTCAGAGTTGTCCTGTGGGGTTGGGACCAGGTGGCTTGTGACTCAGGGGGAGACCTGTTGAATCTACAGTACTTAGGAGTATAGCCGTGCTGGTATTGGAGCTTGCAATGGCGGCGCCGGATCTTGCATTTGCATGGGTCCTCAAGTGTGTGGCAGCTGGGGTCCTTTCCCAATGGGAAGCTGGCAATCCTATACTTTCTCGTGCTGTGGTTGTGTTCCAGCACCCCCACCAGTGGCACCGGTACCCGTGCCCGCACCAGTAGCAGTTGCAGCTGCACCAGTGGCCGCTCCTCCAGTTGCTGCTGCCCCCATTGCTCCAGCGGCAGCCGCCAGCGGCACCAACAGCGAATGTGCAGCTCACAAAGGCTGTTCGGATTTGAAACTGACAGGTGCCTGCTGCCCAGCAGCTGATGGTACATATTTGGGGTGCTGTGATGTTGCAGCACTGGAGGAAAAGGTAATTGTGGCTCAACTTACCACACAAACGAAGATGCTGCCTGCATGGTGTGCGAACCTCCCTGAAACCGAGAGGGCCAAAGCAGAAGCTTGATGGCAAGCAGTTTTCTGTAGTGTTGGGTTAAATTTGAGGCGAGCTTTTTGAATTCTTTCACCTCTTTTTGATTCAAAAACCTAACTTGTTTACAGCCCTTCGAAAGTGCATGTCTATCAAATTCCATTTGCTTCAAGCTCCATGCTTGAAGTTTCTACATTGTGCTGCTTAATTAGCTACTTTTATATTTTGTTTTATCACTGAACCAAAAGGACTTGAAAAAAAGTAGATAAAATTCCGGGCCAGAACTGGCCTTTCTTTGTGTGCCGATATTTGTGTATTGAGTATTGATGTTCGCTTTTGATGAGCTCTGGCCACTAAGCCCCCATGCCTGGGCACGGGGCCAGCCAGCTGCATGTGCGTGAGCAAGAGTGTCTGTGGCGAGGGAGCACCTGCAGCTGGCAGTGCCCTGGCTTAGAGGGGAATGAGTTTGGGTGTTCTAATCTGAAAACTGCGGATACAGTTTGCCACCACGCCACAGGGATCGTCCTGAGTTCTGAGCTGCTTTAGTTTGACATACTTGGGAGATCCAGCCCCTTGGGAAAATGTCAAGGAATAAGACGGGCGTGCCTTCAATTTTGGCTGCGGTTGAAACTTTGTCATGTGGTTGGCGATTGGCACCCACTTATCAATTGTGAAGATCCTGTCAAGAAGCCTTACTTGAGCTACGAGCAAAACCTCTACTACATACCATTATACTAGTTGGGCAATAGGGATTCCCATGAGGGGCTGGCCATAAAGGTCTCTATTAAAAAAGGTTAGTATGATCCCATAGATAAGTTCGCTTACTTGTCGCAACACTGTGAAATTCTGGAGCCTAGTCTTCTCTATCATTTGGTCATACATGGATTGAGGCTGGCAAGCTCTCTCAACAGCATGCTGCGGCTGCCAATGACTTCCCGAATTTTGGTGATTGCTCTTGCCCGGGCCAAGGAGCGTGTGGTGGAAAAAAGAAAAAAATCCACGTGCTCGGCTTGAGGATTGCTGCACTCTTTTGTGGAGCAGTCTGATTTGGGGTTCCTGAATCCTTTCATCCACTGAAGAGAAGTTCTGTATAACTGACAACCACTCTCAAAATACACCCGCGAATCTTATCTTACAGCAACTGGAATGTAAGCTTCTACCGCCGCCGTCATCTTGCTGTAAGGATTGGAGCTTCCACCCACTTTAGACCCCACACAAAAACCAGTGGCAGACAACGACTCTTTTTTCATTTCAGATGGGTTGTCCAAAGCTACCTAGGCTTACCCTGCAGTTCTGAGTCCTCAGCTCAGCCTTTGGAAACAAGATCCTATGCAATTCACAAAATCAACTTGTTGGATTTCCTACCAAGGCCGGGCATTTAGCCGCTTCCTCAAAGGTTGGAATCCACCCTGAAGGTCGTGGAATCATTTCAGCGTTTCTGAGTCAGAAACCACCGGAACTCTGCAAGAAACATGCGAAAGATCATGGCCTGATGGTTTTGATTCTGGACAACCTTAAGGTTTAGAGTGTCGTGGTAGTCTTCCAGCTCATGACGATCCTCTTGAGCAGCTGCTGGGCTGTCCCAAAGCACCTGAAGGTGAGGCTTTCATGATGCTAAGCAAAACTCTTGGATTCCAAATGAAACGTCTTCAGAGAATCCACTACATCATCAAAGTGATGCGTCTGTATATTGAGAATAAATAGATTGTTAAAAAGATACTAACAAAGTGGCAAGTTTCCTAGGCATCATTCCCTTGAAAGGTATATGTTAGATAGCAACATAGCAGCCATCGTTATCGTTGTGTTTTCGGGCTGGTGGAGGTGCCTGGTACGCATCTTGCGTGCTACAACGCCCTTTGGCTAAATGACTTTTATGGCTTGCAAGCTGGTGTTTTTGGTGGAAGATTTTTGGTGCAAGATTGCTTGGAGGGGAATGGTGGCAGGTCACAAACAAGCATTAGCTGATTTCCTATCCCAAGCTTTACCTGCAGGAGCCTGGGTGCCCAGGTCGAAGGTGATTTAATATCTTGGCAAGCTCTCAGAGTTTCCAAGGTTTTTCATACCATATTTCTGGAAAGGCCGTTTCTCCTGAGACAACCACAGAAATTGAGCTGAAGATAATATGGTTGAAGAACCTTCCGGAAGGGGATAGTCGTACACTAAGGCCCCTGCTTTCTTGCTGAGGCGGGTGAAAGTGCTGCAGATTTGTTGCAGAGGGTCATCTTTTTGAATAGGATGTTGAGGTTGACCATATCTTCATTAGAGGTTTCTGAAGAAAAAATGCAGGAGAAAAAGCAGTGCTTTGGCGCAACCGTTTGTAATGATGCTTGCTCTTGTGCACTTTTGTTACCTTCATATGGGAAAAGGAGACGAAGACAGGCAAACAACCAAGCATGGAAGAAAGGAATGGGGAAGAAGAGAAGACGGCAAGCCAGAAGTAGCAGCAACAGCGACAGCATGTTTCTCCGTAGCCACAAGTCAACCGAATAGACACTACCATCCCTTTTTCTCTGCCTTTGAGACAACTGTAGAAGGTTTATTTTGGAGACTCTCTGATGGACAGGCCCAGCGTAAAGAAGAGCGCTGCTGGTCCCTTAGTGTACTTCATTGATGAAGTTGGTGTGGGAGAAGCGGAGGTGAATAGATGGAATCTTCCGTGACTTTGGAGCTTGGGCGGTGTGTAGACAACAAGGTCAAAGTACGGCCGCCAAAACACTCCAATGCTGCTTGGGTCTTTTTTGGCAGGAGAAGCTTCAAGGAATTTGCAGAGCCAAAGTCTTCAATGCATTAATCATTATTATGATTGGTTTATTGGAAGTCTCTATTTTTCTGATGTTTTTTTTTCACAGGTTGCCACAGTTCAGATTCAGAACCTCTGAAGCTGTTCCTGCCGCGAGGAATCTGGGCAGACGTGCTTTGCGCGGGCGACCTGAGCACACAGCCGGGATGCTCGGAGGAAGAAGTGCCACCACGTGGGGAAGATCATTTCCGCAGCCCTGCATCTTTGCAGCAATTTCTTCATTTCTGCTACATCTAAGGGCATCAGTTGGTTGAGTGTGATTGGTATCTTAGGATATCTTGGATGATGTTGTTTCTATGGTTTAAGATAATGTAGTGGTTTTTCGAATTTACAATTGACATTGCTCATGAAACCCAGAAGCTTTCAGAAGAGTGTCTCGCACACCGACTATACAAGGCCGTATGTAGTATAGCCGTATAGCCTATCGATGTAAGATCTGGATGTAGATACTATTTTCTCCACTTATCGAATCCTTGCTGATGGCCACATCTTGCGTCACTCAGGATGCAATTCAGCACAGTGGGACCTGGCATGTGCAGCTCAAGGGTGAGAAGGCCAGGGAGTCTCACAGTTTCCCCAACTCGCTGGCCATTTGAGACAGCTTTTTGCGAGGGATTAGAGAACAGATAGCATGAGGCCAAGCGCAACAGGATTACTTCTCTGCCATAATCTTGCTTCTATTTGCTCAAGCCCTTTAGTGCAAGAATGACCCTTGTGTGTAGTTGCAACATCGAAATACTGACCCACATTCCCCACAACCGGAGAGGCTTGGCATGATCCTTCATCAAAGGGGGCATTCTCTGCAATGCCTGCCATGGATGATTTTGGCTGCCACATCTGTACCTCAGGAGCCGGATACAGTTCAGTATTGGTACGAAGGTGCATTTGCTGCAAAGGATTCGGCCCCTGAGTGGCGGAACAGAATGGAAAACCAGAGGCAAGACATCTTTCCCCTTCCTGTATTCAACTTCACCGAAAAAAACTTGAGTGCTGGCATGTTTGACCATCTCATCCGACAAGGGCGACCCTTTGTTGTGCGTGGACTGGGCCAAACACATCCCATGGCTAGCTGGGACTGCGAGTTTTGGCGTAGCCATCCATTGCTGGGAAAGCTGCAAGGTCGTCGTGAATATGCTGAGAACACAAGGCAACCACAATGGAAGCTTTTGAAGGAAATTCTACGGACTGACCTGCAAGAAGCTGAAAAAAAAAGATAGCTCTCCATACTATGTGGGCCTCAAAGATGCCCTTCAGGATCCTCATGAATTGGAAGAAGACTCTCACTATAGTCCAACTTGGTCCAAAGAGGTTCTGAAGTTTGTCAATGAGAACAGTGCGATTCCCAAATTTATGCAAGCTGGAAATATCGAGATGATCCACAGGACCCCAGAGTTTTGGTTCGTGGAGGCTGGGGGTGGTGGTGCAAAAGCTCATGTGGATGCGCATGCGGAATCTACCTGGAGTTTGCAGCTCTGTGGCCAGAAACGCTGGCGCATCTCGCCCATCGCAGCTAGGAAGGCCCCACATGTCATGAAACTCTATCAAGATGGGCAGATCTATGGGAGAGCAGAACACCTCACCTGGAACCTCTTCGAGGATGTATTTCTCTCTGCAGGCGTGGGTTCAAAGTTGCGTAGGTTGGGATTGGAAAAAGGATCGACAAGATAGACAATGAACCAGCCAGAAGCCACCTTAATGTCTTATGTTTGATGGAGTTTCCAATGTTCCTTTTTTTGGGACAAGAATGACATCTCCAGGCCTCCAAAATTTCCACCTTTCAACACATATCCAGGTTGCCCTGCCTAACGCCACAGGAGATGCCATTTTCTTCGGCCCCGGCTTCATTCATCAAACTTCCGCCAGGTTTGGACCTGCTGCGTCAGTGACGTGGCAGTTTGATCGGCCATGGCCCAGCACGTTTTTGCGGGAGTTCATGGTGCGTATCCGCTTCACCCCGGATGTCATGGCGTCCTGGGAACAGATTCATGACCTGGTGCGCAGGGCAGAAGCGCGCACAGTTGCGCAGATCCGATCTCCAGATCTTTTGGACTTTCTAGATGTGAATGGCGATGAAAACGTGACAGAAGAGGAACGAGAAGAGGTGTTGAAGAGGTGGAGCTTGGTGCTGCAAGAAGTGAAATCTTCTGTACCTCAGAAGCTTCAAAGACTAAATTTGGGCTTGGCCGAAGTGGTACATGATGAAGCAGATCTGAAGCGAATGCCAAAGAAGATTCGATCTGCCATTCGACAATGGGAGCTGGAAGCCTTCCGTTTGGATGCCCAATCTGTCTCTATTCATGCCGATTTGTGACATAGAATTGGGAAATGCGAGTGACCTACCAGTTCTGACAAGATCTTTGGGTGTTGGAGATGCCGATGGCACATACTAAAATTCTTTCTTTGCAGTTTGAGAAGAGAATTGCGGAGCTGCGGCATTTTGCACAGAACACCAAACTTAGAGCAAGCTTCCTCTCGACATGGCCCATACAGAACGGACACACAGCAACAAGCAAGTGCCAAAAATGGTATAGACGGCAAAGCGAAGGGTGGCCTTCAAGGAGAAAGGGTTAAGGATCTGAAGTTTCGAGCAAGATGGACAAAGATTGCCGTCGCTTGGAGAATCCAAAAGACCGAATCCATGGATGGTCATTTGTGGGGTGCGTTTGATATCCTACTTGGTGCCTAGATGTGCTCAAAGTCGCACAAGCCTTCCATGGAGAACTGATCATTGTACCTTTAGTGGATCAAAGATTTTTCAGTGCCATTGCTCGGGGGCACAAATCTTTTGTCTAGGACCGGTCAACAGACTTTCGGTGCAAACCCCCCAAAATAGTGAAACATCACCATACTCCACACATCCTCAGCCGTCAGGTGTGGACAGTACGTCCCACCATGGACTTACAGCGCCAGGTCAAATGGGGGGTTTGGTTGACTAGAGGGAGGCACTGTCACAGTCACCAGTACAATATGCATCAATATGCATATATTCCAGGAGGATTTGTATCTTTGAAAATAAGGATATGATTTCTGAACCTTCGCCATTTGTTTTGGATTGAAACACTTTTATCTCCCACGGGTCTATATTGAGCAGGTTGACATGGCCTTTTGAATGAGCTTTGTCTATAGTTTGAAGGAAATGCTGTTTTCGTGTCTGACCGACTGTGACAGGCACCATCGTTGAAGGGTCTCAAGTCTGTAAAGATCCTTTGCAAAGAAGGTGACGTGTTGTGCAGCTGAGCAGCAAGCATGAACGGCGTAGTAGAGGGATGAATGTCCCTAGATTGGTATTTGTTGTGCGTGGCTTGGATTTTCCAAGATGCTGAAAGATTGCAGATCAGTTGGCATCACATGACCCAGGTATCAATACCCGACTTTGGTGGCATAAGACTCATATTCCTTCTGGCTGCAACTTGTCCATCAGTGCCATGCACTTAGGGGTCTGAAGTGGCACATAGTAGCTTGAGGCGGAAGCTGGATTTTTCACGATTTTTACAGACTTTCAGCAATACTTTTGGAAGAAGCTGGTTGCTGCAACAGATCTTTGGGACAAGAGAGTTCACCTGGAGTTGTGATATTCAACTTGCACTTGATGCTTAGGTGGCTCGCGACATGTGCCCCAACCTGACATGCTTCCAATGCACGTCATAGTGGTTGTTGGCAACATGCTCCTCGAAAAATGAGTGGTGTGATCTCTTGCAGTCAGGATTCAAAGAAAAATCATATTTGGAGGTTGAAGACAACAATATCATCATCCCCCAAAGCAGGTGCTCGCATTCACCCTTTCAATAGGTATTTGGATGGCACTCGTCCCGGTGCCTGTGACATGACCAATATTGAAGGCTTGGAGAGGGACGATGGAAGTTCCCTTTTGAGTCCTGGCGTTTAGCCACGAAGGTCACTATGCTGTAAGGCCTATTCGTAAGGGTGTCCGATCCTCAGCTTCCTCCTTAATGGGTGACCATCATCAGCCTTGGGACTTGGAAGGATAGAAAAAACAAAGGTCCGTCGACTTGGGTTTAGAAACAACCTCAGTTGTGAAACATCAAGCAATGATGAAATTACGCTCTCAAAACAGACCGAGAAGAGACTCTGAGACCAGAGAACATGCACAGGGGACAATCTAGTATTGAGGAAATTTGAATTGGTAAGTTCAGCCGCAAGGTGTAGATCCCAAAAAAAACACAAAAGGAGCTATGTAAATAAACAGAAATTCTTTGACATGCTTGCTGCAATGGGAAAACTGAAAATCTGCAAAACAGCATCTTGCAGCGACTCACAGTTGCAAGCACAGCTTGTACCGAGGCCATCGTCTTCACGGAAGACACTGCGCCACAACTACAGTTGCCAAGGATTTCTGGTGCTTCCCAACAAACCTGGTGGGCAGTGCAGGGGATCTCCAAACCTCGGCAGGAGCTCCGATTCCAATTGCGGAGTACGTGAAGGCGCTGTTGCAAGGGTGTTGCAAGGTTGTGGAACTGTGGGGTTCCCCTCCCAAACACAACACAAAATGGCCAGGAGGGGTTCATGATGTTGCTGCCATGCTTGAGTAAAACTCCGTAAAATGGCCGTAAAACCTGAAATTGAAACAAATTGAATGAAGAGAAAAAACAACGAGCGGTGAATGAATCCTATGAAACAACACACGTTGGTTTTTAGGAATTCCCAGTTGGCTTTATGCAGCCAGGACCAGATGGCCAATTGGTGGTGGCAGTCTCTCTGGCAGCTTTCCCTTGACTACCATACCAAGCTGGGTAACAAAAACGTGGGAGCCATTGTTCCTCCCTTCTTTGTCCTGTAGCTTCTTTTCGGCCGAAGTTTTTAGGTCCCATGACTTTGACGCCCCGAAAGTCCTGGTTTCTTCGCCCTCGGTTTTGAATCGCCAGGCCAAACGCTCCATCCGAAAGGGCGAATGGTTTTCCATCAGCGAAAGCGAAGAGGATTTTGTGCGTTTGATGTGGTTTTTTCCGAGCACTTTTGGCAATTCTCACCGTATTTTATTGTTTTCTTTTTGTTTGTATCCCAACACAATTGTCCCCCCCGATGGCTGTAGTAGATGCCCCTTTCGGGATCAGTTGAAACTGTTTCCTCTTGGCCACACAACAATAAGCACCACACCTTATCAGGACCTCAGCTTTCGCCTATCCAATCGTTTTGCGATTCTCTTTTGTTGTTCTTGTCATTTCTTTTTCATGCTCCAGTTCCAAAAGTTATGGTAGTATCTCCATGTCAAAAGTCAAGAACTCACAGACTCACAGAAACTTGTGGCTGCAATCTGAGGGCCTAATCAGAAGCATCGTCAAATTCACTATGCTGCCTGAATCTTTTTAACACTCAGATCCTCACCCAAAAAACCCGCCGAAAAATGCCAATCTTCGGAGCGAACGAAGCTGCAGGAAGAAGAACCAGGGCGGAAGCGCAAGCGCTGAGACCTCTGAAGAAAACAATTGCGGGTAAATGGAAGATCGACATGACTGGCTTTGTTCATTGCTGAATGGGTTTTTGCCTGAATTGTCAATCTCAACATTGCAGGTAGCACTTTCACTTTTTGTTGTGGAAATGTCATTTCTTTTGGGTAGGTAGGCTTGGGTTGTGAAGGTCCCAGCTATGTTCAGATTTGTTTTTTATCCAGTAGAAAAAAGCAGGGAGGAGTTGCTGCTTCAACTCTTCAGTGTGAATCCTTCTATGACGCAGCCGTGAGTTGATATTCCATATAAGCTTGCAACTTGCAACAAAGGTCTTCAGGCTGACAGCTGAATTCATGCGACGTATGACTACATTTTTGCCACTACTTCAGCTTCAATCATGGAAGGATGGCATAAGCAGAGGGGTAAACAGAAAAATCCAATGGGACCATGTATTACTAGCCACTGGCTACTCTGGTGGAGCATTCAAAGCCTGCTTCAACGGATGCCATGTGCCAAGTCCAAGTGCGAGAAAGCCTTGGGCAATCCGCACTTGGCATGTCGTTGTGGCCTCGCATTCTGTTCAGAGGCAGGGTTGGCAAGGAGAAGTTCCAAGTTCATTTCTTGAAAGGCATCCAGCTGTTTGGCGTGGGTGGAGGTATCGCAAATTCGATTTGCTCAGTGGTCATAAGCTTCTGCGGCAGATTTTTGATGGATAGATGTGGATAGATAGAACCTTCTGTTACAACGACATAGTTTCGTCGATGTAACAGTAGGGGCTGTGTGGGTTTGGGTTTGGGAGCGCTAGAATTGCAAGTTTCGAAGAGGAACAAGGAAGTGAAAGTAGCGAGATCCCTGTTTCTTCAAGTATCAGTGAGAAGTGGTTTGATGTGTTGGATGTTGACCGAAATTGTTGTTTTCCAATCTTTTGAGGCTAGGAGTTGTGAATAATAGCTTTAACAGATGTTTGTTTCTACTGGGCGAGTCTATGCTGACCCGATTGGAGGCGTGCTTTGTTGCAGCATGGCACAGCAAGCACAGCCGACAATGTCCAAATGCAGAAGCCATCAAGAAGGACTTCAGAGTCGCGTTCCTTGTTGGCCCGGTTGTCCTTGTAACTTTCCTGAAGTTTTTACCATGAAAATCTTGTGTAATTGAAGCAGGTGTGATTTTCGAGCCAAAGTAAAGTGTTGAAAAAACTGTTAGAATACTGTTAGATTTAGACTTGCCAACATTTCAAGGAGATGATGGACAAAGCTGGAGGTCCACAGGCCATGATGAAAAACGGTGCCAAGTTTCTGATGGCCGTGGCAGTGAACAAAGTCTTCACTGCCGAGCCCAACGAGACAGTTACGCCGCCGACGGAGACCGTGGTGGCCGATGTCAGTGCGGAGGTGTCCACAACGCCAGCCGCCACCGATGGCGCCCTGGCCGAATGTGCTGAGTTGCAGAGAGCACGCGAAAAAGCGGAGGAGCTGAATGCAGAGCTGCAAGAGAAAGTGGTAGCTTGATGGGAAGGGATTCCGATATATTGTTTCGAACTATACAGTATAATACGTACAGCATGCATTCGTGTTAATTCAAAATGAAATAGCATCCCTTTTTGCGCGCTCCCCCGTAGCAAGGACGGTCAGCGGCTATATATACATTATAAATATTCATGTTTTTGTTTTTTTGATTTTGGCACCTTTGGGGAATTGCTGAAGTGGTGGAGGGGGGAATCAGCTAGTTGTACTTTTTTTCAGGATTGGATGCTGCTTTTGAGCTTCCATAGCACACAACATCACGTTGAACTCCAAGGTTTGAAATGAAGGACATTAAAAGAAAGGGTTTTGTATGTATCACAGTTTGAATTCTTCTCCAAGAAGGCTTCGTGAGCTCCAAAGAAATTTAGGTTTTTCAGGACACCAAAGGGTGAAAACCAGGCCTGACCACTGCCTTCCTTTGCCTTAAGGAGAAGTTGCAGCATGAAAGTTGCGACACCTCGGAACGGTTGCAACGAGCCCTGCGAGAGGTGTCACGTTTGGAAAAGCAACTCCAAGAAGTTCAAAGTGCTCCAAAAAATGCTGGGGATGCGACACACCTGCAGGCAGAGGTGGCCAAGTTGCGTGTGGAAAACACAGAAGCTCTGCGATTTTCATTGGTTTGCGATTCGCGCAGCCGTGGAGCGATTGTCATGCAGCATATGTTTGCATCATGTTATGAATCCTTCAGTGTTTACTCTACAGAAAGCTTAGGTCATACCCATAATACCCACAATACCTTCATTTCAAAACAAAGGGGCTGCGTCGTGATTGAAGGGGAGATTGTGCTCCTTTCCAGAGTTGGATTCCATTCTGAGCTGGAGTAGACAAGTGACTATGGCTTTGCAACGTTTTTGTCTTCCTATGTACGTACACTCATTCAGCTCACTCAACCTAGATCCCATGGAGAAAGAGTCCTTCTGTCCCAAGCTTTATGGTACCCCACCTGACCTGGGTGTTGCCTTGGAGACATTCAAACCGCCATACAAACCCAGGACATGTGGCGCGACGTTGCTGGACTCCGTGCTGAAAACAATGACCTGAAGGACGACTTAGGTGATGCTAAGAAGGCCCTACGGCAGTCAGAGGATTCCACTCGGCGAGCCTTGGAAAGGGCTGAAGCAATGGAGGAACAAGTCAACTCCAATGGTCAAGATGAGCTAAAACGTCTCAGTGATGAATTGAAAGAAAGAGAAGCTAGGTGTGATAGGTTGCATAGTTTTCAATGGTTTGTTTTGTTTTGTTTTTTGTTTTTTCCCTTTCTGTGGAGGGGTCAAATCGGATTTCTCTTCTTTTTCAACGATTTTTGTTCAAGCAACCAACCCAGGAAACTACTCAGATCCAATTGGAAGCAGATGTTGCAAAGTTTCAACATCACCATGAGCAGTCTGAGAGTCTTTGTGCTTCACTCCGCCACGCCGAAGAGCTGACACGTGCAGAGTTTCAGCAGACTTCAGAGGAGTTTTTGAATGAGAAAACAGAGAAGCAACGGCTGCAGCAGGAAGCGCAAGAGTTTTCACAGGAGCAGCTTTGAGAAAGGAAAAATTCTGTGATGGTTTCCCTTTTGCTGAAAGTCATTCACTTCTATTATCTTCGCTGCATGTCTTCTTGTGATAAGATTTTATTTAGGAGCCTTGAGGCCTTTCAACTAATCCAGAGCTTCAGGAGGCAGCAGTGGCATCCAGCCGAGCGACTCAGCTGGAATTGGACCTGGCCTCGCAGCTAAAAGAGCTTCAAGTCTCACAAGAGGATCAGCGTCAGCTTCGCGAACGTGAGGGGGAGATCACTCAGAAATTGCACACTTCCACTGAAAGGCCGAAAACAATTTTCTCCTTCCCTCAAAAATGGAGTGCAAATTTTCAGGTATTACATGCGATTTTCATGAGACTTCTCTAGTTTGATCTTCACCTTGGTGCCCCTGACAGGTGCACAGAACTCAGCTCCAAATTGCAAGGCTTGCAGGAAAAGGAGAAGCAGTTGGAGGTGGATCTGAGACAGGCGAAAATGGACCTGCAGGTGGCTGAATCTGAGAACACCAAACACCAGGAGAGTTGTGCATTTAACAGAAACTAAGAGCTGTGCATGTTGAATGACGTCCGATTGTCTGTGGATGAGTTCTCTGAAAGAGATGCTTCCCCAAATCCGAAAACATAATATGTAAAACAACACAAAAAAACACACACATTTGAAATTTGTCTTTTTTACATTTGTCTTTTTTCATTCTTGTTGGCTTCAGTGACAGGAGGCGCACGATCGCGTGTACGAGGAGCTCAGAGAAGTGACAAAGGAACGCACCACGTGTCCCTTGGAAGATGCCAATGGAGCCAAGCGTTTGTCCAAGGGAACAGCATGGAACGGGTAGCGGGGAGTGGTTTGTGCGCGGGTTGAAGTCTTGTTAAACCTTGTGATGCGAATCTATGCTTCTGACGTGCGTCAGTGCTATGAAATGAAGATTTCCCTTGGTTCCTCACCAAAAACTCAAGCAGAAGTCATAGGCGTGTTGTATGTTCAAGCTCATGGTTTTCGGAAACTAGGCTGAAAGTTTCCAGGAGGGTCATCACAACTCCAGTGATGAAACTGCGGGAGGATTTTGGTTTCATTACTTAGGTCAGCTGGAGGTGACCAGCCTTGAAAAAAGGCTGCAGGAAAATCGTGCAGAGTTCTTGGAGGAGATCAAACAGTTGTTGTGTTGTGAGTGTTGTGTTTTTCAGCCCCCAACCGTTTTTTTTGGGGTATCTGAGGGTATGTATGTATGGAAATGTATGGAAAGAATCAGGAAAGGGTCGAGTCACCATGTCCTCACCTCCTGGAAGCCCAGCTCAGGAGTCTCGAAAGGCAGAAGAACAAAGTGTGACATGGAAGCACGAGATTCAGCAACTAAGCCAGGTGCGGGAAAGGTGTTGGATTGCCCAGGGAAGAGAATTGGTCCTTTTAGATGTTCAGATGGCAAAGACACCCGGGTTGGACTGGAAAATGAGGAAAATCGGAATTTTCCGAGGGCGACCTGGCTGGCTGGTTTGCAGGACTTGCGTGCTGCCGAGCGACAGCACCAGCATCAGGAAGAACGAGTGCAGAAGGTCCATGCTGAGTTGGTAACAGAGAGAAGTTGTACCGAGGAGCAAGTGAAGGGTAGAGTGTGGTGGAGTGGATTGTCTTGAATGATAGAGGGAGTTATTCTTGACTGTTAGAATGCAAAAGACAGAACTCCTTGAGGTCCTTTGTTTTTCTTCTATGCCTGCTTTTGTTTTTCTTTCCGGACCAAATGGTGTTGGGAAAGTGACATCCTCATCAATTTCGGGTTGGTCATCCTATCCCATCTTGTTCATGGGGGCAGGAGTGGCGAGTTTCTTGGAACACAAAAACAGCGATCTGGAAGGGTGAAGGGGTGAAGCCACATGTAGTGCTTCAAGGGCAAAACACGTCGGATAATTTGCATACCTTGGCGAACTTCTGTCTTAAGAAATTATGTATTAAGCTTAGTTGGTGGGTGCTGTTGCAAAACAATTTTGTCAAACAAAGTGAACAAAGTAATCAGCATTAGAAGATGTGTTGTGACAGGTGTGTGAATTTTTCTAAACTTCTGAGGCCTTTATCTTGGAAGAACAGGAGCGGAACCGTGTGCTGCAAGAACAGCTCGTGGACGCGGAAAGCGCCAAATTCGAGGTGATGCCGAGCTTTCCTGTTCCCAGCGGACATGTTGATCTCCCCAATCATTGCTTTCTCCCCAGTTCGGCAGTTGCAAGCCAGGTGCTCTAGGTGATTCTCCAAGCTCTTCATTCAAAGCCTTATAACTATAACACAACAGATATGGAGGGCACGAATTCTTCCGAAAGTTGGCTGCTTTCCCATTTCAACGTCCAAGAGTCACATTGATTTTGCCCAAATTCTGTTGCTAAAGCTTCACATTGGTTCAGGCACAACAAAACGAGGCCCAACATCGGCGCTTGTCTGAGAGGATGCAGCGCCGGCTGGAGGAGGAGGAAAAGCGAAAAAATGTCTCATTTCTGCTGGCCACGGACACTGGACTGTGAACCTCTGAAATGTGAACATACACATACACTGACAAGTGGTGAGGCCTGAAAATTAACATTGCTTTCAGTTTCTTCAGAATCTACCCAGCTCAAAAATCGGTTGGAAAGACTATTTGTATCAATGGAAGCATGTGAAAAAGACAAGCAGTCACGAGGGGCCAAGGATTCTGATACGTCTGGAAGAAGATGTCAAGTTTTGGCCACTGGTGGAGAAAGACTTCTTAGGTGTTACTCACTTGATCCGTTGATGTTGCTGCCAGCTCCATTTGGCTCAATCTGGGATGCTTTTTTGCGGGTGCAGGCAAAGTATAGGAGTGGGCAGGGTTGGTGTTGAGAAGGTAGAGATGGCAGCCAGAAACTTCCACCAAGATACATGGAATCTGTTAGATCCAGTAGTTGGGTCCTGAACAAAAATGCCTACAATAAGTCCAATACACCTATCATTGTTCTCAAGAAGCATTAGCATTTAGGGATGTATATGATGTATATGAGGATGTATATGATGATTATACTATTGAAATATGGTTTACATCATATGTTACTTTAGATTTCTTCTAAAACTTGGATCTTTTTCAGAAACCGACATTGCAGGAAGATGAACGGCCTGAGCTTCGCAGACTTTGAGAACACGAGCTTTGATTCCTTGTACAGCCCAGCTTCCAGTAAGACCAAAAATTCTTGGAATACGACAAAACCAAGCAATTTGCACATCTAAATCCGGCTGGCTTGTGTTGGGGTTCATGGGCGGTTGGGCAGCTGTTCAGTTTTGCATGGGTTAGTATGCACTCGGGATGTATTCACCAAGTGTTGTTGAAGCAACTACACATTCGTTGTTGAAGTACATATTTATGTGAATCATTGTGACTTATTCAACTATGATTTGTTGAAGTATTGATTATCGTGAAGTGTTCAAAGTTCCTTGCCCTATTCATCATCACACGTGTATTTTATTTGGTGGACAAAGCCAGCACTCAAATTGTTTCCAGTCAGTGCTGCTTCTCTGAAAGAATATCATCACCTCATTTGCAGGTCCAATCCACCTTGCATCATATGGACCTATTCCAATCCACAGCTGAGGCCAGGGTTTCGCCAATGCCAAGCACTTGGAGCAGGCGTTTTTCAAGCACCGTGTGTTTTTTTTTGGGATATTTTGGGACGCTGAGAGATGCCCACCAGGCGACCAAAGAGTTGCAGAACTTGAAGCCAGGTTGGTGAAAAAACCCCATGGTTTTCCGTGGAAGGTGCTAAATACATCGAGGAAATCCATATTGTACTCAGGGATTCTGTTGGTTCTTAGCGGTCAGTGCAAATCTTACATCTTACAGATTGACCAAATGAATGGTATTTTTTTCAAATATGATTTATTGTCAGAGCTTAGTCTTATATTTATAATTTGTGAGCCATTGTGGAAATAGATGTTACGTGAAGCTCGATCGATGAAAGGGACGGAAGAGTAAGGAAGTAGGGAGTAGATGCATCATGGCGTCGGCTCAGTCGGCGACTAGAATTTGGAGGCATTATTCATGTCAAATTAAATCATGATTCTCTTTTTGCATCCCAACATCTGAGATTTTATTGTTGCTCAGGTAACTAGACATCCCAGACCTGCAGCAGATTGACTGCAGTTCAAAAAGCTTCAAACATGAAACTGTTGCTTCCAGGCGATTTCATGCCAAAGATTGGGAGTGGTGGCACAATGAAGCTGAACAGCAAGAAGTGCATTGATGCGTAGGGAGACGTTGCAAATGATAAGGCGAAATGCATTTGGTGACCCCTGGAAATCCCGAGAACAATTTTTTTTTTCAAGAAAAGACCCAAGAAGCCAAAAACATGGGATACTTGACCTACAGAGTTACCCAAGCCACACTCGGGAAGTGCCTTGGGACAACCTTCTGTCAAGCCCATTTGCTGGGGGTAAGTTCACGTCCAAGGCAAGCTTTGGGGCACGGCAAGCAAGATAGGCCGATACCTCCACGAGAAAATGCCCTCCTGCCTCAGTTTGATGGTTCCGCCGATTTTTGCTGTTCACTGCCTGCTGGACACCGGACTGGGATATTTCAAATTTCATCCAACCCTTTGGGATACTGAAGCTGGATTCACCCAATTGACCGGATTTACCGTGACTGACTTATCATTATCCCAACTATGAAATAACCACCTTTCCCAAAAACTCAACGACAAATTGACACAAAATCACTCCATCAATCCGAGCTGCTTGATTGGAACATGCCGTTTTTTGTTGTGCCACTGAAGTTGACAAGGTGCACAGAGTCGAGGTTGGGTCCCGCGCTTTTTGTACGGGTTGAATTCATGGACTTGATGGGAGTAATTCCATGAAATTTCTGATACTTTGGTCCCAGGCTGTCAATTGTTACAAAAAATTGGGAACATATCATATTCACCAACCTCTACGAACCACTGTCGAAAGCGTTCTTGGGAGTATGAAAAGTGCTCAAAAATGGACAAACTCATCACCTCGAGCCTGAAATAACATTCCAGGACGGTCCATGTTTGCTGAAAGAAACACTTCGAAACGAATCATGTACACATTGATTGTATAATAAGACCCACATGTACATGTATACTGCATGTGCACTATCACACCTCTGAAGCTGAACATGTGATGCACCATGAAGCCACCATTTCTTCATGCTGTACGCTGCTGTGCTGGTCGATTCCCCCCCGCTAGAAGCTTGCTGATGCCGGCACAGCTGGGGAGTCGCGCCGAGCACAGGCGCATTTCAAGGGAATCTGTGCAACGGGAGGTTGGGGAAGGTAGGAGGTATCCAGGATCCTCAGGAGGCACACACGGAGAGCAAGAATTCCACACGTCAGTCTTCATTTTGATGGAATGACCTGATGAATCCATTTCTTGGGGAATGTGGGTAGATACAGATTGTGACGCAAATGCTAAAAGAATGCTCTACGAATCCAGATGTACTGTACATCTACCAGGTCGATCAAGTTTCATCTGACAAATAGGAAGGTGTGAAGCCATCAACTTGAATGTGTTCTTGCCTTCACGAGTGATTTTTGTGGTATTTTTGGCATACGTTAGCAGGAGACAATGGTGGGCGTGGATTTAGGATCTTACATGTCACAGACCAGCTCTAGTGCTTGTGACTTCTTGACTTGAAGATGTGAAAATCCTCCGTTGCAGCCGCTTTCTCAAGTTCATTGGTAAGTAGACAGCCTCAGAAGCCGTTCAGCATCTTCAGCATCATGACCAACCCAAAGGTCTTCTTTGTGCCTTGGTGATTCTTGATGTTTTGTGTGTTGTGCTGAAACCATGTGTGAAGAGAGCTTCGCATACCCAGTGGTCGCGCCTTTTTTGTGAATTAGGACATGACCATCGGTGGCGCCGCTGCCGGCCGCATCGTGATGGAGCTTCGCTCTGATGTGGCTCCAAAGACTGCTGAGAACTTCCGCTGCTTGTGCACCGGCGAGAAGGGCACGGGCAAGTCTGGCAAGCCTCTTCATTTCAAGGGAAGTGCTTTCCATCGTGTGATCCCGGATTTCATGTGCCAGGCCGGCCATAATGCATGCCCTGTCTCTTCATCATTCTTGTGACTTTGAAGTGTTTGCATTTTGAAAATTAAGTGGTTTACATTGCTGACTCATTAAGTGCCTCAACAGAACATGTTCGATTTCGTGTACTTTTTGCACAGGGAGGAGACTTCACGGCCGGCAACGGCACTGGCGGCGAATCCATCTATGGTGCCAAGTTTGCAGATGAGAACTTCACCCTCAAGCACAGCGGACCTGGAATTTTGTCCATGGCCAACGCTGGACCCAACACGAATGGATCTCAATTCTTCCTTTGCACGGTGAAGACTCAGTGGTTGGATGGCAAGCATGTGGTGTTTGGCGCTGTGACTGACGGCATGGATGTTGTGAAGAAGATTGAGGCTGTCGGCTCTCAGTCTGGCAAGACCGCCAAGCCGGTGGTCATTGCGGACTGCGGCCAATTGGCATAGGCGAAGACCATGCCATAGTTTTGGGGAGGATCTTGACGCTGGAACATTTCCAGCTTGAGTCATCTTTTGAGCACATCTTGAGGTACTTGCGGACAAGTGACAAGTGCCGTGCCTACTATGAAGCGCCAAGAGTTGCAGAGATCGTAGCTGCAGCAAAATCAGCCGAACAAAGCCGGGATTGCATTGATGCTTTGTTGTGTTGCTAGGGACTTTTCGACTCATGCTATGTTCTTTCCGGAAACCAAGCCTAAACTTCATCGCTCCACAATACAACAGAATTCATAGACGGTTTTCATTTTTTATGTCCTTTCCAATTGGTGCTGAATCCGCATGGTACTTCTTATCAATGATCAATCATCTAAGGTGTTTGGAGTTCTGCTCAAATCTTTTAAACCATTGAACAATTTGGCACGACATTTGTTCAAAAAGACTAGAGCATGCGTTGTGGCAGCAAGAATGCGACGATACTTGCCGCATCTTACCGCAGCCGCTTTCTCAAGTTCATTGGTAAGTAGACAGCCTCAGAAGCCGTTCAGCATCTTCAGCATCATGACCAACCCAAAGGTCTTCTTTGTGCCTTGGTGATTCTTGATGTTTTGTGTGTTGCGCTGAAACCATGTGCGTGTGAAGAGAGCTTCGCATACCCAGTAGTTGCGTCTTTTTTTTTTGTGAATTAGGACATGACCATCGGTGGCACCGCTGCCGGCCGCATCGTGATGGAGCTTCGCGCCGATGTGGCTCCAAAGACTGCTGAGAACTTCCGCTGCTTGTGCACCGGCGAGAAGGGCACGGGCAAGTCTGGCAAGCCTCTTCATTTCAAGGGAAGTGCTTTCCATCGTGTGATCCCGGATTTCATGTGCCAGGCCGGCCATAATGCATGCCCTGTCTCTTCATCATTCTTGTGACTTTGAAGTGTTTGCATTTTGAAAATTCAGTCGTGTACATTGCTGACTCACTAAGTGCCTCAACAGAACGTGTTTCATTTCGTGTACTTTTTGCACAGGGAGGAGACTTCACGGCCGGCAACGGCACTGGCGGCGAATCCATCTATGGCGCCAAGTTTGCAGATGAGAACTTCACCCTCAAGCACAGCGGACCTGGAATTTTGTCCATGGCCAACGCTGGACCCAACACGAATGGATCTCAATTCTTCCTTTGCACGGTGAAGACTCAGTGGTTGGATGGCAAGCATGTGGTGTTTGGCGCTGTGACTGACGGCATGGATGTTGTGAAGAAGATTGAGGCTGTCGGCTCTCAGTCTGGCAAGACCGCCAAGCCGGTGGTCATTGCGGATTGCGGCTGCCTCTAGGCAGAGGAAAGCAGTTTTGAGGAAATGGATTGCCTTTCTGAGTATATATCTCGTGTGTTGACAGACCAATCTTGATGTGCAAGGGCCACAAAAAGACATGCACAGGTGGTGCAGCTACTTTTGTACTTGACTCCGGCAGCATTCTATGTGTTGTGCATGTATGTGATGCTAGCAAACATGAAGAGAAATTGCAGGGTTACAGATTTTCTTCCATTGCTTTCCATCTTGGGACAAGCTGCCAGGTGCCTCTGAATGATCTTGGGGTCAAAGCCTCGGGGCTCCCCCATGTGGGCAGATGTTTGGGGCGTAAATTTCCACTTTGGAGATGGTCAAGGATCCCAACTTTCCAACGTTAAATTGAGATTCAACTGATTCAACGGTTTTGATTCACAACTTTTTCTATCAGACTCCTGTCCAGCAGTTTGGACTCCGTATTCCCCAGTTTTTCAGCGGCTGTGCGTCACATTCCCTGCGACCAGTCGTCTGAGGTCATGCCAGGAAACACACGGGTGGATCACGCCGGGGGACCAAGCTGCAGGAGGGGAGACCTGTCACATTTTAAGCCAGTGACCCATGAGGCACTTGGGGGAGTTTTGAAAAGAATCATTGTGATTGACAATGATTTGACAAATGTGGGTGGATGTTGCAAACTTTGTGCGAAAAAAATGATGCTTCGTTACTTACTTCCAACTTCCCTTCTGTTTTGGCTATTCTTTTTTCAGTGCGGGCTGAAAGGGTACCTGTCAACACACTAAAAGTCGACATGATCAATTTTGTGCTCCCTCTGGTACCCTAACGTTGAGCCATATAATTGAACATGATATACGTACACATGATAGTATATCATTCATGTGTTTTTGGTTCCCACGAAATCCGAACAGACATCTTAAATATCAAAATGAGGTAGTTTTCCTCGGATCTTGCAAAACATTCGACTGTGAGGCTGTACTTTTAACATCTTTTAACCATCTCGTAGGCAGCTTGAATTGGTGCAGCACGAGGCATGGAGGCCTTCACAAGAAGCCCATCATCGTGCGCAACAGGGTGGTAGCGCTGCCACTCGACATGAGGCGGAGAAAGTTTTAAAAAATTGGACACGAAACGGGAAGTTGGCAAAATGCGATGGATGTGTTTCTATGTTTGTATGATTGTCTTAGGTAGATGTGTGGGTTTTTGTGTACTGTAGATTTTTGTTGATTCTAGTAGTACGTAGCTTATTTGGAAGGATGAAATAGATATTTTTTGTTGAAATTGCGGGTTTTGTTCAAGGCGTCATTTCTGAATGACCGGAACCATTCGGACCCAAGTCGGTACGTTCTGTGAGGCACCTCGACCTTCAGTACAAGGCAACCAGGTGCGTCCTGGTTTCAGCCATGGAGGGGTTTTTCGACGCATGAAAGACTGTAAGGGGCTACCAGGCTACCTTGCCTGTTTCGTAAGGTCTTGTAGTGAAAACGCCAGCAACTTCAAAAACCTCCCAAATCCTGCGGTAGGATTTACAGATTTACTGGGATTCCTTGGCATCATTTTCAACCAAAGATGTCACTTGATCTGTTTGGAGATGGCATGATGAATTCCAGGGCGCCTTTGTTGGCTGGACCTCCAATTGAAGGTGGGGCCGGAAGGTTTCATGGTCATTCTATATGGTGCTGTCAGTGTGTTTGTGCTGAAACGCACCATGAATAGTGTGTTTTTTTTTGTGGAAGATCTACAGATTATGAATCAGGTTCGGATTGGAAAGTCAAGAAGTGATCATTTGCAAAGTCTGGAGGGAAAAGATGCTTCCGTGATGACTTGGTGCACGATGCTTTTGCCAGGCCAAGTGAAGAAAACAGGACTACTGTCTGGGTTTCACGAAATGTACAGAGCAGGAAGGCCCCTAGCAATCCAACGTGCGAAGCAACGGCAATACAGAAAAACCGTGTGGGTGTTGTCTCTAACCATAGATGTGCATCTTATACCAGACCAACATCCAAGTGAACAGAAGTAGCTTCAGCAAGGTGGCCCCAGCCAAAGTCCCTCAGCAGCTTTGCAGAGGATGAAAAACCAAAGATTTGCGTTTGTGAAACCGGCTTCAAAATGTGAGCAGCTGGCCGCTGCAACAGCTTTGGAGATCTGAGTTGAAGCAAAAGGGCCAAACAGTATCATGATCCCATGTCCTCCTTTTTTTCCCCACTTAGCATCACAATGAATGATTGACACTTGGATGAGTTTTACTGTTTCAGGTCTAGTGCTATTGCCGATCCTGTTGTGTTGCTTCGTTATTCAGAGTCCATTTTGCATGTGGCATCATGAAGAGCAACAAGCAGAGGTGGCGTCTTCATTGTCACGAACGCATGGAATCGAAATGAAAGCTGCAAGCATGAAATGGATATCGCTTCTTAGGAAGTCACATACCAGCTGATTTGGACTAACTTTCAGCACCGTCACCAGGAAGAAAAAACAGAACGTTGGCAGCACAAGTAAAGCAAAGCATATGTTCTTTTCGTCAGAATTGGATCCATTTGCACCTGGCGCCCATGAAGGAAACCCAATCAATTCAGGTGTTTTTCATCACTCGCACCCTCCATCAAGAGTCTCTGCATGGAGCCACTTCTTTTGTGTGATTAGCACACCCAGGCGCCATTTAGTTGGGGGGGTTGGAGAAGACCTGGTGTATCCCAGGGTTTTCCCGTGAAGCAAGTTCACGTTTGATCATAGGATGGATGAGACACCGCGCTCGAGACCTCAAAGTTCCTTAGTCCCTTGGAACACCCGGCATCATAGTGACGTTGCTGCATGAGATACATTTTCTCGTATTGGGAAAAGATCACAACACGACTTCGGACATGCAAGCCAACAGTACGTTTCTACTAGTAGAAATGATAGGGTGGAGGCAACTTACATCAAACGCTTCACAGCTCCAATTGCTTTCGTTTGGTGCAAGACTCAGTCGCCTTAGTTTTCTCCCCTCGTTGCCATGCACGAAAGTGATGAAAAGAATTGGATTTTTGTGACTCATACAAATGTGTGCTGAGGCCAAGATAACGACGATGAAAAATCTCAACATGTGTAAAGACCTGTAGAGATGATGTCGCAACTTCCATGTGTTGAACCGAATTGATTTTGGGGCAGGTGGCTGAGCGCCGAGCGAACGCAGCGGTTGACACGAGATGGGTGCTCTGGTGGCATAGTTCCCGGGGAAGTAGAGGAGCTTCGAAATAGTTTTGGAAATGGCCATTTTGATGGGGAAAATTTGAGGTTGGTATGGAAGTGCTAGTCTCCGATACCCCAGTCACCGTTCGCTCTTCAGATTCACTTGTAGTAACTCTTGCATGACACGAGCCCACATGCCAGGGAAGAATCAGCATAGCAAAGACCAGCTACACTTGAGGCTCTCACCTGCTGACAAAGAAAAATCAAATACATGCATCGTGATAAAGAATGATCTAGAATCTAGAAAGTAGCCGTTGAAAACTGTTCTTCCGCAAGCAAGTTTCTGCTCGATTTGCAACAAAATCTAGGGATCCTTGTTGCGTTCAGTGGGACCGTCCTTTGCTTTTTTGCCACGGATTTGGGTCTTGGATTTGGACAGGACTTTGCTGAAACCCTTGAAAGCGTTGATTTTTGCCAGTGGTGAAGATATTATGAGCTTTTAGATTCACAAACTTACTGGCAGTACAGGCCTTTCATCCCAACGTCAAATCAATGAGGATGAAAAGATGCACTTGAAGTTGTGGGTCTGATGTATCCGATGTATCCCTGTTTCATTGCATGGGATCCCTTTGCATCGTTGCACAGGCCGACGGAATGGGCGCAGGATGGCCGCGGTTTCAAGGTCACTTGCTTGTTGTGAGGGGGTTGACCTTGATTTGATGGTGGTTTAGGTGAGGACTTTCATTTGTACCCATTTGTTCACTGTACAGTCAATATGGGTTTTGAGTACTTGGCATGGAACACAACCAAATCTGAGTCACCAATGGAAGTTGTGAAATAGCAGGGCCCTTTTCCAGCAACAACAAACCGAGTGCCACATATGTGCCAAATGCATTTTGACACCATCGTTCTGTGGCGTCCCTATACATCTGTACAGGCAACAAAGTGGACACCTTTTTCCAAGTTGCCTCTGAACTGCTAGAGCCTGAGAGAATTCGCAGCACTTTTCTGGCATTGGTTTGGATATCCGCACGTTTCCGAAATGCCTTTAAGGCCAAATAATACCCTCCAGGGAACTAACATCTCCCACCTTGGGAAAAGGAACATCATCTTCAAAATGCCATTTTTTGGGGGATATGTTAGTTCCCTGGAGGGTAGAATTCTGAAAAGGATGAAAAGACTTACTTCATGTTCTCCCCTTTACATTGCAAACATCGTGGCAGCCGTGAGGCTTGTGCTTTGTCATCCCTTTTGCCTCAGGTTGCTTCCTGTCCCTACAGCCCTTTGATAAACCGGTTGGGACTCAATGCCTGGGATGATGAGTCGGGTTATGGTGTGACCATTCGCATTCGCATAGATCCAAGGGCAAGCTTGCATTGGAATGCCCTCTTCGCCTTTGTTGCCTATCAAATATAGGAAACCGATTCAGCAGAGGTGAGGTTGGAATTTCCTTATTCCCAAGATCCGTGCCCTCAGACTTAGGTAGCTACAAGGGACGGCTCAGTTTTCGAGATCACCCACATCTTGAAGTGCCTGGGGGGTTGTGGTCACGAAAACAGGTTTTTCAGGACGTTTGGTGATGATGCTTTCATGCAAATTCTATCTAAAAAGATGCGAAGTCCCAGTCCCTAATCAAAGAGATATACAAGTATACAAGTACATTGTACATATTATGCGATTATAGTGATATCTAGTGATGTTGGGTGTCATTGCCCAAAGGGTGGTTTGCCGTGAAAACACATGGACATATCTCTTGTGCTCAGCAATCTCGAGGTTGGTGATTTCATCCTGCCTAGGTATATGTCAATACATTGTAAGACCTGCAGATATTGAACAGCCCAGTACAGTACTGTAAGACTCAATGGCAGCATTTTCGCTCAATGGCTCCAACTGGCTCCTTCTTGCTGGTTGGAGGTACATCAAGCGCTTTGGGGTGCACCCGGTGCACGGGGGCAAACTGGAAGTGAAGGATTTGGTACCATTGTCCGAGCAACCCAGTGGAGTCTCCATTGTCAGAAGGTCAAACTTGGTTCCTGCAGACCAATATAGCTAATAGAAGATTATCTGGTATTTGCAGTGTTTTGGGACTCTCCAGCCCCAGAAGCTGTAAATATGCAGCGTTTTTGCACCTGGCCCTCCGCAGCTCTGGAATTTGCAATCTTTCGAAAATGCGATCTTGATCTTTAGCTATCTATATTAAACTTTCTTCACACAATCATGCTTTGTCTTATTGAATTCATATCTCTTATAGGCTATTTCATATATCTTACATCTTGCATTACTTTACCTTGTCTTGGCCTACATAACGTAACCATATCTTCTATCACTATAATATGTATGATGGCGTCGCATCGTATCGTATAGTATCATATCGTATCACTTCACAGTTAGATGGGAGTTGATTGGGATAGGCCCCCTTTTACGGGTAGCCATCGATATGTCAAATTAGATCTATCTTTCCTTTCCATAAGGTATTTTATTTAATCATTTTCGTTTGAAACATCTGACCTATTCTTAGCTTCTCTTAGCTTATCTTAACATACATGCTCCATTCCCATCTTGCCTTATATAAACTTGTATTGCTGTTGGTTGGATGAGAGGGGGTAGTATATAACCAGCTACCGGCTGACCATGGGGTTGGCAGGGCCCCGCGAGCCTGGTGATTGCACAGCCGACGCCGAGGAGTTTCCACAAGAATGCGCAAGGTGACTACCATTGCCCTGTCACCTTCAAGGTGCGCCACGGGAGATGCGGCTGGGATGATTTCTGGGAGAGGCCAATGGACTTAATAAACTCAAGATCACCCAGAACCTGATGCTAAGAAAACCAAAAAACATGTCGAAAATGTCAAACTTCAGATTTGCTAGCTTTTTGATGTGCCAAATTTCGACTACACTTGTTTCCCACTGTACGTCCTCTTGTTTGTTGTATCGAAGATGCAATATCACACAATCAGGATGAAAGTTATGCTTCTTGACTCCTCTCACTGAAGCCTCGTTAGAATCTTGAACCTTTGTCTTCTGGTCCTATGGATTTATATGGGTGTTTCCTTAAATGGTGGTACCCCCAAAACACCCCAAAATGATCAATTGTAGTAGAAAAGCCCTGGTTGTTGGGTACCACCATTTTAGGAAACCCCCATATATGAAGAAGTACATGTATCAATCAATATATGGAAAAAATAAAGACATGTTCGAGCTATGCTGCTGGACTCTTCAATGCTCAGGTGCTAGGGAACAATACAGCGGTGTGTGCCAATTTGGCGTGGGGGCGCCAAAGCGCAGCTGGGGGTCCATGTGGTATGGGTAAAATCATCCCGCGGCCCAAGCGAATCATGTTTCACTTTGCAGGTTATGACCAATTGACACCAACCAAGTGTCAAATCTCTGGATTCCACGAGAGTTTAGTGGTGTTTGCGGGATATAACTCTGGGTGTGCTTTGCAAAACGTATCACGTTTGCCCTTCTTGTACATGCACCCAAAGGATGAACAGATATGAAGACAATTGAAGACATATGACAAGATCACATAGTAGATAGATCCTAATGATTGACCTTAGTGGTCGACAATTGCAGAATCCTTTTGTGGCTTTTGTGTTTATCATGTTTTGTTTCAACTATCATGTAGATACATGTACATCGCGTACATGTATATCAACATGTAACATGTATAAAAATCAATGTAAACCATACTCACAAATCGCAAGTAAATGTTTCTCCCCAAGTTTTTTTTTCGCCTCCAAAACTGGAGGTTTCAGAAGAAACTTTCCCACCGAGGTCTGGCCATGTGTATTGTTTGGAAGCGGTCTTGGAGCTCAACAAAAAGACCAAAAATTGGATGCTCAACTCGATGTTTTTTGTTTTTTGTTTTTGTTGTTCATGTTTTTTTTTTCAAACAGATTGAAGGAGCTGTTTCCTTGTTTTTTTGGAAGGAGTGAATCATGAGATACCTTTAGGGATTGTTGGTTTTTGATGGATACTTACGGTTAGATGATTGGGTGTCAACTCCCTGGAGTCGCCGTAAAAAAACTTGTGCAAGGTCTTGAAGCAGCCTGGTGCTGCTATGTCTTAGGAAAGCTTCATTGCAACAGTTTTCAGTCAACCTCCATTTTTTCCAACAATTGACAGTTTCAATTTGGAAGATCCGGTTTTCTCCAATTTTTCCGAAGCTAATCAGGATTTTTTTGGAACCCCGGGAGGTTGGAGGTTGGTACTCGCAGCTAAAAGGAGACCGAAGTTGAATAAAACCACATCTTGGATTTTTGTGCACAAATCAAGTGGCGAGGAACCGTTTTGTTGAATCCAAAATAGGCATGAAGGGTATTGCCATGGTATTTCTGTATCTCAGTTCCTTGCTTCATTTGGTGGTTGTGTAGCATTTTGAACGTCAAGAGGGTCAAGCGCAAAATCCAATTTGGACTCACAAATTCTGCCTTTCAGGAAAGATCTGATGACTTCCCAGCCCTTCAAGTGGACCGACATAGCTTCTTGACTGCGCAGAGCCAAGCAGATCAAAGTTGATCTTACTTTTGGCTACACTAACCATTGGCTCAATAGCAAGCAACACTCGAAAAGGAAAAGGGATATTTGGGGGTTATCATTGGTAGATAGCATATCTGTTATTATTGCATTAGATAGAAATTATAAGACAAACATGTTAATATATATTATAGTGCGTGCATATCATTACATAATGAAGGTGTTACTGTTTTTCGGGTCATCATATGATTTTTTTGTAGGATGGAACACTCTTTGGCCATCCTCCGCAAGGTGATGCTTCAAGATCCTGAGCAGTTGGAGGTGATGGCCCAACAACGTTTATCCCGTGATAAACGTTGGTTGTAATGATAGTGACTTGGTACATTGCCCGCAAACAACTCCTTACTTGACCGCGCGGGCCAGGTAATTTTGGTATATTTTTATGTTTGTTGATAATAGTCAAATGTGGGCGGCAGGATTCAGAATTTGCGACAGCTGTCTCTCTTGGGTTTGCCGGCGATGGAATCATCCATAAACTCAGTAGCTCAGTAGGTCTTGACAGGCCGTATGTGCAAGCTCTAAACTCTAATTATACTTTCGCACCTGCAAGGATGGCCTACTCTGCCCTCAGCTGCCACAAATGAAGCCATTTCTGCCACTCGAAAATCGCTTGGCTGCCAGGGTCGGGAAGTGTCAAAGTTCCACTTCATGGTCTCAGGACAACAGGACTGCCGGGCAGTTTAAGGCTTTCCGAAGGCGGCCGAGGAATTGACTCGGCCTTTCAGACTCCCATATCTTGGGCTCCATTGGGCTCCAAATGCTCTTTTTCTCAGGATGAGGTGGTTCGAGAAATCACGAACCCCGAGAGCAAGGCCAAGCATCTTCGAATTTTTCCGGTTTCTGGAGGACTTTCAGTAGTGAAGTATGGTAAAGTCTTATCATCATTTCTGTCGATCTGAGGTTTCGTGCTGGTATGACACGACATGCAATGGCTAGATGAAGATATCAACAACTTGGATGATACTGCCGTTCTAACTAGTGGAAACCACTGGAAAGATGGCAGCCCAGGGTCATCTTCAACCGTCGAGCTACAGGTCAGTGACAACAAGGAGGACAAGCTCCGGCCCAATGCGGTGCGGGCCACACAACCATGGATGCTGGGCGTCTTTTGAAACAGTTTCAGTAAAGTGGTCCAATCTGATAGAGGTGAACAGTTTTCTTTCAACTAATATTGAATCATCTATTAGATCATTGAGTCCACTTACTGTATTCAAAAGGTTTGAAAGTAAGGAACATAAAAACATGGGTACGTAAGCTTGATCTCCTTCCCCATAGCCGAGAATGCGTCCCTTGCCAACATTTCCAACAAGTTGGCGAAACTTCCAAGGCTGTTTCGCGCATCTTCGCCGAAAAGGAGCGCTTGGCGGAAAAGAAGGCGCAAGAGGCTGCGGAACAAGCAGCTGCAGATCCTGAGGGGACTGCAGCTGCGGAAGCTGCAGCTGGGGACTCTCAGGGGGTTTTTGGTTGCTGCCTGAAGTTGATGAATCTGAGGATATTGACAGCATTCCTTTTTGAGCATCTGAGGCTAAGACTGCTGAGGAGCAAAGACAGAAGCTGAAAGAGGTTCGTCATCGAGTCATCCGGTGCAAAAAACGGGTCACGATGCATCTTGAAAGCAAACCTTACTCTTCTTTCCCCACCGAGGGTGGAGATGGAAGAAACAGCAGGGAGGGGTTTGAGATGGATGTGAAATGGAAAAAACTGCTCTCAAAAATCAGGCGCAAGAGAGGAGGAAGACCAATGAACGTCCAGGATCCCAGGAATTGTGGAGGTGGAACGGTCCCACGGTCCCAGTCCAGAGAGACATATTGATGAATCTAATGCGGATTCTTTACCAGCCCCAAAGAAGCAATGGCTATAATGACATGCTGTTTGTGTCTAGAACAGTAGATCTCCTTGTAAGCTTGCTTGCAGCCAACAATGCCTTAATTTGTCACAGCTTTGAAGGACATATACTATGTATATAGCTTGCAAATTATCAATGTATTTTCATCTTATTAGTCCATCTTATCATCAGTCATATCCATTTTTCCACATCATATTCACATTATATACATACATGGAAAGACATCGTAACCATATCATTCATCGTTAGAACTATTCGCTCATCATAGAAAATTCGAAAGAGCACGACGTTCATCCGTTGATTATTAGTTGTAAACATGTATCAGCAGTAGCTTATTACTCTAAGATGATTCAAACACTGACAATTTGAGAATGGATAATTGAAATTAAACTGCTTATGCTTATTACCATTATATTACATATATGATATATGATATACCTGAATGCTCTATGGGCAGTTCTTGATGCAATTGTTGCATCCATCTTGCATTTTTCGCAGTGAGCCTGTACAGATACCTTATCTCTGACGTGTCATTCTTTCTACCGTTAATGATTGCACACAATGATTGTAGTGGATAACGTTGGATTATATTTGAAAGTTCTATGAGTTTCTTTACCTTGAGGAATGTCATACAACAAAAATAATTCATCAAGATTATGCATCTGGCGTTTCCTTACTTCTAGTTTAGTTTCTAAATTACCTAGATCTGCTTCTAAGCATCATTTTCGCAATGGACGTAATGACCAAATTCAGTGAATTTATCATCAAAACTCTTGACTTGTTCAATGCCACTTTCTGGCAATACACTTTTTGAAATGCCACATGAACATAATCGTATTTGAAACAGCATTTATCATTCATTTGGCTCTGTAAGTTTCAGTAGCTCGTCAACATGGCAAAAACACTTATACATTGGAGGTCCAGTCCTACCATTGATATGGAAAAAAAGGATGCTGTTTAGTCTTTTGACCTTTCGCTTTTTCAATTGTCATGATTTGTGCTGATTGTCATTGACGGGGTAAACTAATAATTAGTTATTACCTATTGCCGTACAAAATCATCTTTTATCTCTGCTGTAGTCTGATAGGTTATTCTGCACAATTAGATTACAGTGATAGTTGAACAGTTTGACTGGAAAAATTGAAAAACATATTGAACAAACCCGTTGTCAGCGTTTTTAGGGGAACGCCCAACTACTCTTTCATTCGGATTCAACAGCATGTCGCCATGGCGGCCATAAGTGGCAGTGAAGGGCCTCGGACCTATGTGTGGGGCAACTTCCAGGACGTTTTGTCTTTTGTTCTCAGTTTTTTCCGGAGTGGAAGTGCTGGAAGGGCTTTGTTGTGAAGTGAGAAAAACCAAAAAAAGACAAAGCATGCAAACGGTAGTGTTCTGGAATTTCTATCATTGAGGCCGAGGTTGCACGGATTCATTTTGCATTTCAACCATGAAGCATCTTTTTGGGCGAAGCTTTTGGAGGGCCGTTTTCGTCCAATGATCCAGCTGCCCGAAGGAATACTATGAGATTCGCAACGGCCAAGG
Organism: Breviolum minutum Mf 1.05b.01; assembly: GCA_000507305.1. NCBI lineage: Eukaryota > Dinophyceae > Suessiales > Symbiodiniaceae > Breviolum > Breviolum minutum. The sequence goes on from DF239728.1 coordinate 50,017, forward strand.
GCAAGATCCCCGCTTGCCATGGTTGAGAGATATTGTTGATTGGCGAGGCACGAGATGTGCTTAGGTGAACAGGTGGCCAATTTGTTGTTGGGTAGGAGAATGTCATATTCTTAGCATAGGATCTTCAATAAGGTCATTAAGAGATCATCAAAAGTATTCGCTACGCGAGACCGAGAAAATGAGATAACTAGGATAAGTTACCATGTGATGAAGCGACAATTATCATGAGGATCTGCCACTGGAAGTTTTCATGGCTCGGCTTCTAGGCAATTCGGCAGTCGGAAAGCGGACTTGACTTTTTTCCACAAGTTTTTTGAGCAGCCTCTGCGCAGGTTATTTCAGATCAACTGGATCACACATTGTTGTGTGGTTTTCCCCAAATAGCTTTAGCTATAGGGGTTCTTACTCCAAGTGACTCCAAGTGTAGCGGTGAGGGTTCACAGATTTTTTGGATTCGTTTTTTGGGGGGGCTGTCGGGCAGGGTGTGGCCCGAGGTATCGTCCGATGTTCGATTGGTGGTGCATATGAGTGAGTGTACGCAGATTTTTTGGATTTGTTTATGGGGGGCAACACATTTCTTCAACGTAATGATGCAACACTTTTATTTCGTGTTTGCTGCTGCTTTGCTTCAATTCACAACGCAAAGAAACACAGTAAAGGGAAGAGTTAAAAACAATTATCTCTGGATGTGATTGTTTGCATACTAGGTATGCCTGCATCTAGAGTTAATTGTCTCTAACTCTCTTAGCCTTGGAAAAGAATTAACTCTAGATTTAATTGTTTTCTGAAAGGTTCCCCTTTGTGAGTTTTTAACATGCTTTGGGGTTGGGCTCCTTTCGAGAAACAATGAAATCAGGAGTTGTTTGTTTTCAACCTGGAGTTTGCTGGTGCAGTATACCAAGCAGTTGGCAGCTGCATCACCGATATTAAAGTAACGGGCTTTCATTTTGGTCAGTTGATTGGGTTTGCCATCCACGAGGTTGGGTTCAGATCTAAAAGGTGCCGGAATCAACATGTGTTGAAAGATGTAGAAAGAATTACAAGGGCATCCACTGCCCGATGGCTTTTTCAAGTGGTCATGTGTATTAATAGGAGGTATGTTTACGCTGTGATGATTCATTGTGATCATGACATGCTCTAGGATTCACTGTCGTTTCTGCGTGCATTTTTTTCCGAGCAATCAAGGCAGGCTGGATGCTCAAGGCACAGCCTGGCCCAGTGCCTTTGTGCGTCCAAAACTGTTTTTGACCAAAATGACAAATGATAATCACCTTCAATGGAACCGAAGTGACCTGGCCAGCATTTCGGTTGGCATGTGGATGTTTGAAGATTTTGTCATTCTCTGTTGATGAGCTGACCTTGGGCTGGAACATGTATAAAATCCTTCGGGGCATGCGAAAAGAATTCGCAGTATGAAAGTGGTACTTTCTGGGCACCAGGATGCCGAGAGGCAGGAAGCGGAAGGCATGGCAGCCGTGCGCTGTGGTTGCCTTGTCTGACAATGGTCTTCGCAAAGATGCGGCGGACTGGCTGAACCGGCGTGGGATTTGCCGCTCGCCGCTGACTATGTCGTCCAATCGCAGATCTCCAGTTCTTTTATGCAAGTGGATTGAGTGCGATGGATGCAGCAAGGATTTAGGTTTTTGCTTCAAAAGCGTGTGAGTGTTCTTTTTGTTCCAGACCCGGTTCCTGCTGGGGTCGTATGTTGGGTTAATATTTTTGCGTCATATTTTAGCTGCATGTATTTAAAGTCTACATTGTATCTAAGAGTCTGTCATGGTATCCTGTTCCAATCTGGAAGAGAATGAAACGAAAAATGGTTCGAAAGTACGGTCGAGAGTATGAGCCTGCTAGGGCACTGGTGCAGATGGAGAAAGATGAAGTGCCAATAGATTTTCGACCGCCTGTTTATTTGCTGCAGAACTACCGCACCTCGAGGGCACAACAAACTGAAAAGCAAGTTGCAGACAGCATCGCTTCGTTGGAAGCGTTTGTGGCAAGACCTCTAAGTCAACTGGTTGTGGAAGTCGGCGACCCTTGCATCACGGCACAGACTGTGCGGATACCGTTTTGTTAAGCAGAAGCGGAGACTTGCCTGGCCTCCACCAATTTAGGGACTTTTGTAGCAGATTTCACTTTTGAGACGAATTACAAATCACTGGTTCTTGGTGCCCAACACACTATGACTGCAATTGCAGCAGGTAAGGCGTTCTGGCCTAAAGTGCATCTAAATGGTGCAGCTTCTCATGTAAGAAGAGCTCCATTGTACTAATGCTGTAGAAACCTGCACGCTGGCCACGTGGAAAGCAATTGACTCTGGATTTCTCCGGGAATTCGTTTCAAAAGCAAGACAATATGCAACTGGAATACGAAGCTGTAGTGTACTCGTGCTGCTGATAGCTTCTCAATACGCTGTTGCTAGACTTGTAACTGGCCGCATGCTGACCATATGGAAAGCAATTCAACCTGGATTGAATTGTTTCTATCTAGGGTTCCCCGTCAAGTTGCAAAGAAGCAATGAACTCACAAGTTCATTGTTGCCACAGCAGAGGGTTGTGTATACATTGGAAAGAAACAGTTAACTCTGGATTTAATTGTTTTTAACTCCGCCTTTCACGGTCTACCAAAGCAAGCTTGGTGAGGTTTTGGATGCAAAACCTGAAATTCACCGTGTAAAAAATACTTCCCTACCTAGATTCTTAAAGGAGTGTTAAACCAACATATCGGCACACAACCCACATGCAGATCTACATAGATACATATACATATTTTTATTTTTGCGTATTTTCGTAAAAGTGGGTAGGTGTGGTTGGCACGGCATGTTTAGAACAGTGACGGTCGTGTCCTTCTTTCTGCATGTCTGAGGTGTGAAGATTTGGATTTTAAATTGCATTTGATTCGAGGTTTACTGCACATGAACAGATTGCATGACCAAAGTGGCACACAAACAGATCTGGTCAGATTTGGCCCAGTCTTTTGTTCGGTCCGATTTGGCGACCAAGGTGGGCTGAATTCTTTCACACACACACACACACCCAGAGAGCATGGCAACCATTCTCTGTCGGATTATCTGTGTGGTCCTGAACCTTCTGTTTGTGCAAGGAGAGTCGTTCGATGTTTGAACGAAAAAAAGAAACAGTGACCGACGAGTTGTTTGCTGGCACCTGTCTAAATTTATATATCTGTATTTGTTTGTTTCTTGTCCACACATATCCATATCGAAATATGTATATTTTGGGTCAGTTTGAAAGACATATTGCGGAAAATTGATGATATCTTTCCATGCTATTAAGGATCTATGCTGGTATAATTTTCTGCAGTTTTTTTTCTTGAAGGTGTATTTGAAAAAGTGTACACATATCATGTCATATCATGTTCGTGTTTTTCCGTGGCATGCGTGTAAAACAGTAACATGTGAAAGGCGCGGAAGTTCTGGACTTGGGATGTAACAGCGGTGCCTTGACGTTGCAGCTGGCGCAGGAGGGTGCATCGGTGCTAGGGGTGACTTGGTGAAGTCTTTGGGGGGTTGTTAGTGGACATGAGTTTCTATTTAGATTATGCCCTTCACCTATGTAAGAGCACCCAACTCACAGATGCAAATGAGTAGTAATTGATTAGTTTGGGTCTGTAAATTGCGATTTTGAGGGGCTCCAACTTTGAAACCGAATACTTACATTTCAGTCATCGACATGATGAATTTGGGTCCCTTTCCAACTTGTAAGTTGTTTTAGTTTGCTTTGATCGATGAGGAGAAACTCACCCTGGCATGTTGGTAGACTCAAATACGGCAAGTGGATCCAAACCCAGAAGTACTGGATGCAAATATATTTGTATATCAATTTAGCAGATCGGAGCGTGATTTCTAGCAATTCTCAGCATTCCACAAAGGATAAGAACTTTGGCAGGTGGACATCGACCCAACCTTGATCCTCCAAGCGCGGGCTGCGCGGCAAGCGGACGCTGCAGTGCCAGGAAGGCGGATACAGGAAGGACTAGGAAGGAGAATAGCATCCTGAAAACCCATCCTGTCCACAAGAGATGATATCTGGTTCAAATTGATTTAAATTGCGCCACGTCGGGAGGGCCAAATTCCTGTGCCGCGACATGATGAAGCTGCGTTTGCGAAGAACGTACGACGTGGTCTTGCTCTTAAGCACCTCAAAGTGGGTGCACCTTCAGCACCTCGGAGATGCCATCAGTCGCGCTGTTCTCTGTTCCGGCCACTTTTTATGTTTGAGTTGATTTTTGTCAGAGGCATTTTTGTCCCCGGCAAGACCAAGCCACACAAAAAACCGGAACATGAAATCCATGGCGTATTTGCGATTCCAAGCTTGGGGGGCCATTTCTCAGGCATGGTGATCAGGGTCTCCAGGCACTCTTCCTGCGCATTCGTCGATGGCTGCGACCCACAGGGGTGTTCATCTTGGAACCACAGCCATGGAAAGCCTATAAGAAGGCACAGGATGGGGTGAGGTCCCTGCAAGCAACCGGTGATACTGCCTTTTCAAAAGGGGCAAAATGGTGACACAACTCATGACTTATGATTAACTGATGACTGAAGGATGCTACCATACGTGATATCTTTCATAGTTGGGTTCTAGTTTGATTCTTGATTTCGAAGATTAGTCCCTAATACCCCGATGACGGAAAGCAACAATACCCAACTTCAAGCCCCATGAGATCAGCTTACCCTGTATCAGCTCGGAGGGCTTTATAGAATTTGGCTGGGATGAATTTACCAAGTTTCAGGGATGATTGCAGAAAAACTTAAGAAAGTACTCTTTTCATTCCACTGCTCAAGTGGGGCCGGATATCAAATCCAAACCGATTCCTAACTATTCTCAGAACAGTCTTTTCTTCAAAACTTGCAGCTTGTTGTTTGAAGGATTTTGACAGCGAAAACCAAAGAGTTGGAAAAGAATCCATTTACTTCGCTGTGGACAATTTTTTGGCACCGTTTCCAGGGAATTGTGCGGAAATTTCAGGTGGCAGATGCCTGGGCCGATGTGGAAGAGACCTGGCGTTCCATTCGTCTACGCCCTGCACAGTTTGTGGACTTTCTGACGCAGGTACCCTTGGACGGTTGGACGGTTGGACGTTTCGTGGACGTTTCGGGCTGTGATTCTGCGGGAATATGGGAGGAAAGTTTTTTTTACACTGAGGTACCCAGAAAAGAAAGTAAATCTACATGAACCTCCACATAATGACACTTTGGACTGTTAGACTATGACCCTGACCTTAAAATGTAGGCAGCTACAAAAAAAAACGACTGAGGAGGTGAAATTTGAAGCCGAGCATCGGTGGGTCCACATCGACCATGCGGTGGAATCTTTTCAGCGAACCATCTATTTTCTTTGGATCCTCAGATTGGTTGGTTCAAGGGGTGACTTCCAAAGCTTGGTTTTCAGAATCCAGGTGAGGATCTCAACTGATTCAACCAATGGTTTTCAAGGAGGGAACAGTTGGTTTGTGCAGCGTTTTTTTTTTGATCCAAGGAAACCTGATGTCAAGCGTTTCTTGGTTTTTAATGACTTGCCGAGTTTTGAAGCTGGGTGTATTCCGGAAAAGCTTCAAGGGGCACAAAAAAGTCCCGCTAAAAACCATAGATTCCATGTCTCAGAGTTGTTAGTTGTTAAGCAGCTGAAAATTAGAATCATGGCTTTAAAAGTGTTTATGGTTTCTTTTTACAAGGGGGTGTTTCCAAAAATGGGGATACCCAAAACGGATGGTTTGTAATGGAAAACCCTATTGAAATGGATGATTTGGGGGGAAACACCCCTATCCTTTTTTTTTTCAAATACTGAAATCTGCCAGAAAATCGTCTATCCCAGGTGTCACCGTCACCGCTGGAGGTTTTTTTTCAAAGCGTCGCTCCCGGACCCGGACCCGGCATCGTTTCCTGGCTGAAAAAAGGTGGACTGCTTAGACCCTGATGGCATGGCCATTGGCATTTGATGGCTTACTGGAACGACATGTTTTTTGAAACATACCAGAATACATGCCCTAAATGTATGAAATCTTATGTGTTGCTGCATATCTCAGATTTTATAGATTTTTGGGAAGGGGACACCGATTGGCCTAACAAGGACTACAAGGTGTGCCAATGGTCGGTGTCTGCTTGAAGTGAAGATTTCAAGATTTGTGACTCCCAAGCCACTTGCGCAGCGATTTTTTGCCTAGCCGAAACACAAAGAAAGCATCCACAAACCTAGGCTAACCTAGGTACAGTTTTGAAATCTACAGTAGTTTCTGCGATGAAGATCGGGATTCCTTCAAGAAAACCTTTGAGATAGACTTTCAATCACAAAAAGCTTGATATAACAAGTTCAAGTGGAAGAAAGCAAGGTATGATGTGAACCAAAACATGCTTCCCCGAGGTCTCCTGCGCTTTGCGGCTGCGCTGCGAGACGCGAAAAAAAAGAGGGAACAACGAGAAAAGAAGAGGTAGAAAATGGGAGGAATGTTTCTCTTGCACAAATTGATATAGAAAACCATGACTCACCAGGATCTCAGGATTTGGATGCGTCGGCAAGACATACCGTCTGAAAATACTTCCAGCAGTAGCAAGCTCCGAGGTTATACCTCCAATGAGGTGGGTGCGTCTTTCACTTCTACGGCAGCTCCGTTGAAGCTGGGCAGCTCAAATTCGAAGGAAGGAATCCCCAAGTGAGAGTGGCGGGATTTTCATGGATAGAGTCGTGAAGTTTTCAAGGGTAACTAGTTTTGTGTTCAGGGTTCTCCTGAGTTTAATTGCGAGCCTTTCCAAGAGCTTCCTGTTGGTGGATCCAGGTTGTCATAGTGAACACCAAACTGGCTGCCACTTTGTGCAGGTCCAAAAACGAGTTGCGGAAGCTCACCGAGGAAGAAGAACTTCAGGATACTCCTCGGGAGGGGAAGCTTGTGGTACAAGACATGACGCAAGGGGTTTCCTGTGGGTGGATTAAGTTAGCCCAGTGCAGGCCATTTTTGAAACAGGACCCGATAGGATTTCTTGCTTTCGGAAATTTACGAACCTCATCAACCAAGAGTTTTCACATGCAAGGCTTTTGGGTCAAAGAGTTTTTATAGTTTGCGGAACTTCCGTTGGATTCCCCATATCTCAAAATGCGCTGGCTATATAGAAAAGAGCTGAGGACATCACACACAAGCTCATGCCATGTATCAACTACTGTAGACGCTCTTGTAGCTCAGAGATCCATTCCATCTTCACGTTCAACCGCGACGACTCGTACGAACAACCGTGCCTGCCCTGCCTCTGCAAAGGACCTCTATGATCAGGTGCCCTCGAAACCTTGTTGTTGTGTCTTGCGTGTTTGACATAGGGTTGCTTTGAAGAGGGCTTGCACTTTCCGGCCAAAGGCATGGCATGGTAAAGACTCGTAAAGACCCAATGATTGCCAAGCAGGGGACAAATACACATACACCGTCACGCAGCAAAACAGCCAGGTTCGAAAGAAAAAATTGAAGGGATATGCCTCTTGGCTTCTTTCCATCTGGATCATCTGGTTCGGGTGGTGCAGATTTGGGTTTGCTTGTACACCCCTGGTATCCCCAACTGATGGGCACCAATATATCCGCCAAATGCCTTCTTTTTGCCGCGCATGCCCTTCGGCCCAACCCTCCAATGTTGGTGTATGATGGTGAATGGTGACTTTTCTTTCCAGGTTTCAATCGCCCAAGGTTCGTTTGGTGACTTCATGTGGGTGCCTGAATCTGGAGATTCACTGCAACATTGCGAAGGGACTCAGTTGAAGAGAAGGGAGAGGGAAGGAGACAGAGAAGAACTGAGTACTGAAGACCTGTTTCTTAAGTGTTGGGTGATGTTCCATCTGAACCTCAAATAAGGAAAGAACTCCTTGAGACTACGAATCAGTTTGACAGCTTGTGGTTGTTGGTCGGATGATCAGGGGAGATACATGGAGATACTACTCACCACCTGGTTGACCCGAGGCCCCCAGGACCTCTGACAACTTCCTGCGGCTCTGTGACAGAAACTATTACGACAATACGGTGCCCACAGGGGGAACGGTTGAGCTTAGTTTCTTGGGATTGATTTACTATCAAAAACGCTTAAAAAAACATGGAGGTTCAGGTTTCCAAGTGATTTTTTACGAAAAAAATTGGAGAGTCTTGAGCAAACCAAAACGATTCAAGGGATGTACACAAAGAAGGTTTTAAAGCGTTTGAAGTTGAAGGAGGGAATTCAAGACTAAGGTGACCAGGTAGCAACAGTTTGTTGTATTTTTTACTCCATTTAGTCATTTACCATTTTTTGTTTGGGGTGACTTTTATTTTTCAGCTCAGCACCAATTCATATCGATTTCAATGGTTGAACTCCTGATTTCAGATGAATTCAACACAGCTCCCGACCAGATCTTCCATCGACTCATCCGAAACTTCATGTTGCAGGCGAGATGGAATGTTGATGTTGGGATTATGGGCACTGTTCCAAAACTAAGGTGATCCCCCGTTTTCACAAGCTCCCTTGTCAAACAGGACAGATATTAACAGCCTTGTAGCTGTTGGGTGCGTTCCTTTCATGCCACTTCCAGTGCTGACATTGGACATCACACAAATTTCCAGTGAGTGTCCTACACATTTTTCCTTGTCAGACCGTCATTGCTCGTTTGATCACAACAGATATTGCATAGAGTTTTGCCCTAATTTTTGATAGTCCAAAGATGAATCATCTTCCATCTATTTCCATCACCCTAATTCCCTTAGCTGGTAAGGGTGGAGATCCCACTGGCACTGGACGAGGGGGCGAAAGCGGCTTTGAAGGTGCAAATTTGGTTGGGTCAAAAGCAACATTGACTGCTAGAAGAATACCCATTTTCCACGGATTCTTGGGCACAGCAATTTTCAAAAGCTCAGTTTTCTACCCTGCGCCGCAAGATGCTGCAAGCATGTTGGCAAATAATGGGCCATGTCCGTCTGAGGGAACCAGCACCGAGCCTATTGGGTAGTTGGTGTCCTTGTCCTTGATATCCCTAACGTGGTAGAAAAACGACCATTCCCATTTAGCAGGGCACTTCAATTTTGGCACTGGTCAGCTTTGCTCATCTTCCGTGGGACTCGTCAATTTCTAACGGCTTAAATGTTACGAGGTTAGGTACCGGTACTATCTTCACATTTTTCCCCCATAGCCCCTTTGCTGTTGGGGACACCACCTAACCACCTACGCCTTGTCATGATTTAGTCATTGCTATTGTCATAGGTGGCAAAGCCTTCCGGGACGAGTTCGACAGCCGCCTGGTTCATCAAGGCCCTGGCGTATCGACCTTAGAGAGTTTTGGTGGAGGAAATGGTGTGAGGAAAGATTTGCATAGGAATACTGTTTTTTAGATATTAGAAGTATGGTATTCCAAGCATATACTAATATAATATATATATATATATAATATATATTACATACATAGATTTAAGTGAGGAGTAAAGGGAGGGTTTCCAGACCGTACGGCACGATGCTATAGCATCTCTGAAGCCTTTTTGGTCGCAGCATCTTGGCTTCAGCTAGAGCCTCGCCTGGCTGTGCCAGGGTGCCCAGGCTGAGCCTGGAGAAAAACAAAAGACGAAACCCCCCCTCCACCCTCCAGGTGTAATGCCTGGGAGGTGGGTGGGGGGTAAAGGGAGCAAAGCATGCCCAGAAGTGGGCAACATCATAGAGGCAATGATCTATGATGATGACGGTGACGATCAAGGGTTTGTCATCATCGAGGTGAAGCGCCATTTCGCCCCTGGAGAACAAGGTAGGTTCATCCAGGGTGACTATGTCACGGCCTCTGATTCGTTCTACCGCTACTGGGTGGAGTCTGGAGATGGCCAGGACACGAAGGTGGATGGGTTGTACCACCTTTGCAAAGGTCACCCTCCGGATTGTACCGCAAAGAGCCGGTCAGGGGCCACGGTGGTCCATCTGGGAAAATGGCGGACACTAAAGGAAGAAGACTTGGATCCCGCCGTCTTGGACCACTAACAGATGACGCTGTGGGTGACCTTAGGAGGTTTGGAAAGAGAGCAGATACCCCCGCCTCACCTGGAGATGGGGGCTTGCCCTGGCCCAAAGGGAAACCAGGAGATTTGAAAATGAAAAGGGACCCGCCTAAGACAAGGGGAAGAGGTCCGGAGGAAAAGCCTGGGGGTACACCCAGGGAAAAACCAAAAGAAGATGATGTGTCCACAGCGGCATTGCGAAAGGAACTTGAAGCCCTGAAAAGGAGATTGGCTGAAAAAGAAAAAGAAGAGGCAGAAGGCCTCCCAAAGGAGAAAAAGAGAAAGGCAAAGGAAAAGGATGAGAAGAAGAAACCCCTGGAAGGGGGAGGGTTCACCACCTTGCCCCTGGGAAAGCAGGCCCGCCTCCCAGGGAGCCCGCCGTCCGATCCTTCTTCGGATGAGACAAGTAGTGAAGAGTCAGGGAAGTCCAAGAAGAAGGACCCGAAGGAACGGAGGAAGCGCAAGAGATCCAAGTCCCGAAAGTCCTCACGTGAGCCAAAGGGGAACAAGGAGGGAAAGGATAAGAAGGAGAAGAAAAAGAAGAAGAAGGAAAAGAAAGAAAGGAAGAAAAAGAAGAAGGAAAAAGACAAAGGGCCCTTCGGTATTGCTAAGACCGAGGAGTGGTCGAAGTGTGAGAGTTCACACACCAGTGGATCTGAAGAGAGTTCCAGCTCGAGGTCGGGTTTTCGCAAGGCCTCCGGCGGGATGGACCACCACCTGAGATTGGTGGCCTACGCCAAAAAGTGCCCGGGGCGCTTGGCGGTTCGACTGCTGAGGAAGATGGGAGAAGCAGTCGGATTCTCGTCGGGGGCGAACCTGCTTCAGAGCCCGACTTCGGTGGGAGCAGTTCCGGCCTCAGCTCACCTGTACTACCTAGCGGTAATGACCCCTCAGTTGGGGAACAAGTGGTCGCCCCGCAGCCAGCGGGAGATAAAGTATTGGTCCCTGGTGCTGGACCTGTTGGTGCAGGGGAAAGTAGCCCAGGTGGCCGACGTGGCTTGCCAACGGGTGAAGGCCCTCGAGAAGTCAGTCCACGACGGGAACAATTGGAGGAGGGCCCGCTTTCTCGAGCTCGTAGAGCCGGAAGACTTGCCGTTGATAGACAGAGGAGAGGAGAGAATGATGACAAAGGAGTTGGAACACGAGGAGAAGCATCGTCCAAAGGGAAACTGGAACAACTGGGAGAGGCCCCCGAAGGGAGATCTGAAAGGGAAAGGAAAGCACGGAAAAGGAGAGGACAGAGACGCAAAGGGGGGCGGCAAGAAGAAAACGCCGGCCGAACAGGCAGCAGCAAAGGACGGAAAGGGAAAGGACCAGTGAAGTTGACGGCCCGGGGTGAGGAACCCGGAGTTTTAGCAAGGAGGAAGATTATTTTGAGAGAGGGGGCAAAGATCCGATTAAGATCAGTGGCACGGCCCGCCAAGATTGAGGTCGTGAAGTCGAAGAGAAAAGAGCGGCCCCCGGAGCCAGAAGAACCACCACGTAAGAAGAGGTTGAGCGAAGAAGCAGCTAGCCTGGTAGGACCTGAGCCCCAGGATGGGAGTATCCCCTCCTCGGACGAAGCCTGTCAAGAGAGTCGAGATCGTCAGCGTAAAGCCCGGATCATGCTTGAAGAAGGTCTGGAGAAGGCCCTCAAGGGAGGTGTAAAAATTCAAGATGTGGGCACTATGATGCTACAGCTGATAGAAAGGACTTCAACAAAGTTGGGACAATTCAGGGAGGAACTTGAAAGACATGCCGTGGCGCCTGGGGGGCCTGCCGCTCCCAGAGATTTACTCCCAATATCGCTGGAAGGAATTTCAAAACTGGCCGGGCCCTGGACTGCCCAGGAGAGAGACTGGTTGGTGTGGATCTGTTTGGTCTTGAACTTCTGGTATTGTAGTGGCTGGGATAAGCCGTCAGGCCTAGAGCACTTGAACGAAATCTCTCAGAAGCAAGAAGGAATGCTGAAGGAGAGACTATGGCCAAGTGTTCAGCGCTTGTGTGAGGGGAACCCGCTCCTTCCAACCTTTGAAGAGATCATTAAGGAAATGGGAAGGAAGGGACAAGACTATGATGGCTCGACATGGGTCGTCATGGAGACTTTGGAAGTTGAAAAGGTGGTCGCCTGCTGGCCCTCAAAGGAAACAGCAGCGATTCAACCCATTGCCCGGTATTTGACCGGAGAAGCCAAAAAGCAGTTGGAATGCCCGGCCCGCCCCGTTGACGAAGTCTTACGTAAGGGCTTCGGATGAGGTATGGGCGAACTTGGTTGCAGAGGGCTACAAGCGTGGCCTGTTTCAGGCATGTCCTGAAGAAGAGATTCTGAGAGGCCCCCATGGGGAGAAGATCCTGAATGGTGCCGGGGCAGTCCCAAAGGAGAAACATGGGAAGCAGCTCCAACGGTTCATCTCCATTTTCTGCCCTCTGAATGAGGTGTCCATTAAGGTTCAAGGAGATGAGAGCACCTTACCCTATGTTGGGCAGGTGCTGCTGTTGAATGTGCCTCGAGAGCACGAAGTCCTCATTGATAGTGAGGACATGGAGAGTGCATTCAACTTGTTCCTTATGCCGGAAGGATTCCGCGGACTGTTTTGCTATGAGAAGCAGGTACCGGGTACGTGCCTTGGCCTTGACTCATCTGACCCAACATGGGTCTCGCTACGAACCGTTCCCATGGGCTGGCTGTCGGCGGTCGGGATCGTTCAGGCCGCAATTCGACACCTGGCCTTTGTTGAAGCTGGCCTGCCCTTGGAGGCAGAGGTAAGGAAAGGCAAGGCCATGCCCGAAAAGGAGAAGTTCTTGCTCTACCTGGATTCGGTAGATCAGCTTCGAGTGGTTTCGAAAAAGATGGCGGCCCTCAGTCGACGAGAACCTTCGGAGGACCACAAGAAGTTTGAAGCAACGTGTGTGAAACACGGGCTGCCGCGAAATATGTCGAAGAGGTTGGCAGGGGCCCTCCATGGGTCACTGCAAGGAGGGGACCTCCTATCGGAAGATGGGATCTTCACGTTGCAGGTGGCCAAGGCGCGAATGTATATTGCGATGGCTATGGCCCTGGTAGCACTGCCAAAGTGGACCAACCAGCAAGTATCAGGGGTGTTGGGTCGCCTGGTATTTGCCTGTGCTTTTAGACGCCCGCTTCTCTCGGTGTTGCAAGAGTCCTTTCGGCATTATTCAAAACAAGAGAAAGCCAAGGGACCAACAAATGCAGCCTTTGATGAGGTCTTGTCGTTTGTTGGATTGTTGCCCTTGGCCTATACCAACGTCCGAGCCTCCTTGCCGGAGTGGATCCATGCAACGGATGCCTCCCCAACAGGAGGGGGGAGTTGCACGTCCAATGAGATTAGAGACAAAATGCAAAGTGAACCATTGGAAAAAGGGATCTGTGCATGTTGTCGGAAGGAGCTGGACGTCAACGATGTCTATGCCCTGAATGTGTTATGCCCCGCAAGATGTGGGAGGTCGGTATGTTCATTGGACTGCTACCTTCAGCATTCCAAAGTGTGCCCCATGAGGGCGGCACCGATCCCTACAGCAATGGAGAGGTGGTCTGGTCCCAATGCCCCACTCTCACAAGCGTGGGTGGAGGCTGGTATCACAGTGTTGCCCCCTTACGATGTGAAGAGGGGAGAGGAGATGAATTACTTCTCTGACGAGGGAAAGGCAACTTGGGATGCCAGGTCCGAAGAGAACCCTGAGTTTGAACACCACGCCCCGGAATGTAAAACCTTCTCACGAGCGCGGGGAAAAAGGTTCAAAATTCGAGGCAGGTGGTATGATGGCCCTCCTGCTTTGCGGGATGAGAAAAATGTGCTGGGGTTCAATTACCTCAGGGGAGAAGATGCAGTGAAGGTGCGCCAGGGCAATAAAATGGCCCTGAGGAGCATCAAGCGATGCGATGATCTTCATCAGGATAGCCGCGAGTTTGCCCTGGAGCATCCCTATCGGTCGTGGATGTGGTATACCAAAGCGGCAGTTGACTTGGCCCAGAAAGAAGGGGTTAGAATGGCCGTCTTCTCAAACTGTTGCTTTGGGGGTCGAAGGAAGAAATGGACAGCCGTTCTTACCAACAATGAATGGCTGTTCGACGCACTAAATCGGCCAGAGTGTCCTCATGATTACGATGACCAGGACTATCAACCATATTGGGACGGAAATCGCCTTCGGTTTCCTACCGAAGAGGAAGCAGAGTATCCTTGGAAACTCTGCCAGGTGATGGCTGGAGCTCTTAGGCGAAGTTATGAGGAAAGACATTTATGGGACCTGGGAAAGGTCGATGAGCGCCGGCTAGCCATTCGCCGAGATTTGGAAAAGTACAATCGGGTGAAGGACCCGTCTATTTGTCAACAAATGGTTGAGAAAATTTTGGAAATTGAAAGGCTCATGGAGCCTGGGCGAGAAGTTGAGCATATCGAGTGGCTCTTCAGGCAAGGCCACTACCGAGGTACCGATATTCGTCTCACGGTTGGAGAACCAACCGAGATGGTTCCGTATCCAGCCCTCAAATGGATGTGGAAGGAGTGTCTATCCTATCGTTGGAAGAAGGATGGGCACATTAATGAGTTGGAAGCTCATGCCCTGATCGCCCACCTCAAAAGGGTGGTCAGGAGTGATGTGGGGATTTCAGCCCGTCTCATTTGCATCGTGGACTCTCAAGTCATCTTTTATGCAGTGAGCAAAGGGCGAAGTCCGTCTACACGCCTTAACCGCATCCTACGGAAACTCATGGCACTTCAGCTGGCTTCAGACACCTATGTGTTACCTCTATGGACCATTTCCGCCTGGAATTGGGCGGACATCCCAAGTCGACGCTGATGCCTGAAGGTTTACGGTTCGTAGGTCTGAAGCCAAAAACTCTGAAGTGCTACGAGAAAGCTCTGATGGCCTTCTTCCACTTTTTGGAAGAAGAGGAAATACCGGTACCCTCAAAAAGAACAAAGCTGGATCAGCTACTCGCCCAATTTTTGGAGCATCTCTATTTAGATGACAGGCCTATAACCTATGCAGGCCATACAATGTCCGCCTTTAGGCGATTCTTTCCGCAGCTACGGTACAAGCTGTCCCTCGCCAAACAGTTTTTCTCCAACTGGCGAAATGTTCATGTTTCACATCAAGCGGTGCCTCTACCGGCCCCAGTTGTCTTAGGGATAGCTGGTGTGGCAGTAGAGTGTAAGCAATTAGGATTTGCATGCCTGGTGTTGGTGGGATTTCTCGGTTTCCTCCGCACCAGTGAAATGATTAACCTTCAATGGTCAAAAGTCTCATTCAATGTGAGCACCGGGCAGATTATTCTTGCGCTGCCTGCCACCAAGACCTCTAAAAACAAAGAAGAAAGCATTGTGTTGCACGACCTGAAGGTATGTTACCTCCTCCAAAAGTTGAAGCTCAATTCCAATTCCATCTACCTTTGGGAAGGCTCTGCAAGCGTCTTTAGACGACAACTTAAAGAAATTCTGGCCTTCCTTCACTTGGAAGAGGACGCTTTTTCAGCTTATAGCATTCGCCGGGGAGGTGCAACCCATGCCTTCTCCGAGGGCGTTCCTATGGACCAATTGGTCATAAAAGGACGCTGGCAAAATGCTAAAACAGCACGTATCTACCTCGACTCAGGTAGAGCTGCCTTGGTCCAACTCCGTTTTTCTGCCCACTCCTCCCACCTCTTAGCTTCTGCAACTGCCTCTCTGTCGGCTTTTCTTTACGCTTACAGCAGAGGGCGCACAGCTTAAATCGGAGAGCGTGCTTGTTTGCTGGAAGTGCCAAAGGGCAGTGGGTTGGCCATGAGGCCTCGCCAGACCAGAGGGTCTGACAGTTTCACATGTTTGAATCAAAAGGATTCAGCATTGCTTGGCACTTGAAGAGCCTCGCCACGGCAGTAAAAAGAAGGCTGAAGAGCGCGTTTGATGCCTATAGATTTAAGTGAGGAGTAAAGGGAGGGTTTCCAGACCGTACGGCGATGCTATAGCATCTCTGAAGCCTTTTTGGTCGCAGCATCTTGGCTTCCCTCCCACCTCTACCCACTCAGCTTCAGGGTGCCTGTTTTTCAGGATGTCGGCTTTGCCGAGCTGATTTGCAGTGCCCAGGCGGCTTTGCCGCAGCCCCTGTTTGCTGGAAGTGCCAAAGGGCAGTGGGTTGGCCATGAGGCCTCGCCAGACCAGAGGGTCTGAGAGTTTCACATGTTTGAATCAAAAGGATTCAGCATTGCTTGGCACTTGAAGAGCCTCGCCACGGCAGTAAAAAGAAGGCTGAAGAGCGCGTTTGATGCCTATATATATATATATGTATTATGTGTCTATACATATGTAGATATATACATATACGTATAGATACTGATGCCAAAGTCACCCCAGTGCTTGTGCTATAAAAACAATTTTGGTTTTGCGATCTCAGAAATGTCACTCCCAGTGAAAGACAATATTTATCGACAGCCCTTTTTCTGGCTCAGTTTGTGGAACCTCCACTTCAGTGCCTAGATTTCCTTTGCACGGTCAGTGCAGCCTAGTATCCCTTGCACGGACTAGGCGTTTACATTCTTGGTGTATCCTTGGTGGCTCCAGTGGTCATGGTTGTCACCAACGAACTCAGGATCCCGGAGGAATCGCCCGCGGTCACTTCCTCTGGTGATGGACTTGAGGGACCTCAGACTGCTCGGATGGACCGGATCGTCGCGAAGCATTAACGGGAATTGAAAATTGCGCGCGAACAGGCGCGAAGCAGAGAAGTGTCATTTATGTTTGATGGGTGTTTTACAAGAGGCAGGAGGCGTCTTGCAGGGATTCGCCATACTAGCAAGTCTTGGCTTTTAGTTTTGTATAGTCCAAACTTTTGGGGGGTATCGTACTCCTTGACTCACCAAGTGGAAAAGACAGTGTATGAAGTTTGGGCACAGTAGAACTTTCCACCAATGCCTCCTGCACAAAACCTCAGCTTTGGCTTTCCCACTCGTGACAGATTCTACATTTTACATATATAGCAATATGAGGAGAGAATCCAATTTCAACTACTGGCCCGGCCCTGTTTCTTTTCCCACAGGTCGCACACTTCCTGTTGAAGAACGGCTTTGCATCTGGCTCTGTCAACGAGCGTAAGGGCACATTGTGGGTAACCTTCCCGCTGCACGTTTCTGTCAAGCAGAACAATGCTTACATTACTTCAAAGCTCTTGATCTTTGGTGCAGATCCTATGGTCAAAGACATCTGGGGTTATACTGCCTACGATTGTGCAAGAGCACGACCAAATTCACATCAGCAGATCATCAAGATCTTTGAGAAGTCCGGGTGCTCGCCAAGTTCTCCAATGTGGTCATCCTCCAACAAATTCCAATCGGTTCCCCCTCCTCGTGGTTTTGAGGAGTTCTTTGCAAAGCTAGAGGAAGATCCATTGGTTCCCTGGGCTTATTTCTATTTTGGATACTTTTGACAACCACCCACGATAAAGCATAGAAACACGGTTTCAGTCCCGAACCGGACGTACCGGATCTGTTCATTGTTCATGGAGCTGAGGTCCACGTGGAGAGCACCGAAGCGCAATGGCTGAAGCAGTTGGGAAGCAGACGACTGAGATTGTGGCACTGAATCGTTTCCGGAGTTTCCAAGTCTAGACCAATTGAAATTTGGAAGCCGTGATACTGTAAGATGTGCTGAAATTGTGAGTTGAGGATGTTTTTTTTGAGAGAAACACGAATCTGAAGTTTGATTTTGGAAGCTTCAAATATCCAATCTATCATTGAATCATGATATTTGCTGTTCATCAAGTGGCCCAGTCTTGAAACCTCCCGCAGTGGCTGATACCTGGCCACAGGCCCTGGCTGAAGGTGGTTGACTTCCCCCCAAAAAACCGTGTGGGAAGACGGCCTGTAAGCACTTGCATAGCAGTCATGGCAATAGCGTGGCAATAGCCATTTGACTTGACTTCTTTTGAATTCGAAAGTGGTGGATCCTCTGCTACTTTCATGCATTCATCCTACAGTCCTGCTGCGATGCATGGAGTCTTCGCATGGCCGTTTGATGCTGGCGACGAATGGCCATGTCCTACGCTTCACAATGACTCCCATCAGATCATAAAGATACGCTCCGGTAAACTAACATGGCAATGGAAAATCCCCATCTTCAATAGAGAAATCTTCAAATGGTCCATTTTCCACTGCCATGTTAGTTACCAGAGGGTAGTGATTGACAAGTGTCTCTGAAAATCAGAGACTAGCATGTAGGCCAGTCTGTTCTGAAAATAACAATGTCCAACATATCTGAAAATAGATGAACATATATGAAACTGTGGGAATATAAATCACTGAAGTTGCCATCCGGGCGGAGGGAGTGCTTGGGAGTGCACAGCCACAACACCAGCAATTTGAGAACCCGAGAGGCCAGCGGTACCCCTTGGTGCCATGAGTTGCATAGCAACGACAAGACTTAGCAACACCATTCGATTCAATGATGAAGGCGCCATCGGGGGACCTATGTACTGTAGTACATGTCAGGCTGAAGCTTGCTTTGGGTTGAATATGCCAGCTTTGCTTAAAGCATTGGCGATCTCCTTCACTATACTTTTGGCTGCCGGGATTTCAGTCCAATGGCAGTTTTTCTTTGGCTGTTCCGGGCACAAAGGGGGACCCATGTGACCCGGCACAAGTGACAGCTACCTCTACAAGCCAATTGTTGCCACCAAGCCATGGAAGCGTCTGGATTTTCTCATTGTTCACCTCAATTTTTCACAGTTGTACCTTGGATTCCTTGGAAAATCATTCAGCTCCTGGCTATTTGAGCTGTCCCGGGACAGCGCGGGACACAACTGTCCCAATGTCCAACGGGGATGGAATTTTGTGGCGTTTTCAGAGGTGATCCTGGGAGATTTACATTTGTAGAAGTTGGCACCAAAGAAAGCGTTTTTTTCATCCAGGTCTTTTTTCATGATTTTCATGATTTTGTTGCTTCAAGTGATGTGACAAAAGATGATGAATTCCAGGAGTGTTCTGCCACCATTGGCTGTTTTTGGTCAGTTTTTCCAACGGGACGAGGGCGAGCTCGCTGCATGCCGGCATGCCACAAGCTCGACCCCTCGCTGTTGGCTGACCCTCGATGCAGCCCATACAGACTCTGCGCGGGCAACACCTGGCCCCTTGAAGCCTGGTGAACGCCGAGCAGACTCTAGATAGTACTGGTTGGTATGAGTAGGGCACAATGCCTTGGCATCATACTATGGAATTTGCTCTTGAATGGCTGGGTTGGTATAACCTGGAAATGCAAAAAGAGAGGATTCACAACAGCTTGTGCATGTTTGCTGCCACATTTTGCCATTTAGGATTCAATATGCTTTCCCAATCATCAGTTCATCTTTCATAAGTTGGAGATGTTTAGGGGATTAAAACAAAACTCAAGGAATTTTGATTGCAATCACTTCCTCAAAGAGACCGGACATTTTTCACACTTCTGCGACAACAAAAACGGTGGATTGCTTGGTCGCAAACAATTCATTGCTTTTTCCAAGGCAAATTGACCTTAGCAGCCGCATCAAGATACCAATGGGTTTTTTGTGAATGTTGTACGTAGATACGTAGTCCGTAGTCTTGTTTCCTGATTTTCTTAAAAAAACCAGAAGAAACAAAAACTCACATGTTTTTGAAGTGAGGTGGTCTCCATGGCCAACAGTGGAAAGAACACCAACAGGTGCACAAGTGAAGGTTGAAGGGTTGATTGGTGATCCAGCCTATCTGATTGGACTCCTCGGTAAGCAACCAGCAACCAGCAAATAATCATTGAACTGCAAGACGCAAACGTGGGATAGAATCAGATAGAAGATGATGACAGGTGATACAAACAAACTCGAAGATTCAACCCGCGTCACTGACTCAGATATTCAAGGCATAAGGGAATGTTTTGAGTAGAGACCATGCACCGGTCACATGTCCAGCACATTGTTTTTCCTGCGTCCGACGCAGTTGGTATTTTGACATCTACGCTCATCTAGGAGGTTGCTTTTTCCTCTTGCCCAATAAGTTCATTTGGATAGTTGTTGGGATTCAATACTAGGTATCTCATCTACTACTCATAAATTACTCTATTACCTTTACTCAGTGTACTCGCTTGAGAAGCAGGAGATATTTTGCTTTGTTTCCCTGTCACAATTTGTTTCCTGTCGCAAGTTGGGCTTTACTTTTTTCCTGTCTGATTTCACAGTCGCCTCTGAAGGGTTTCACAACAGGAGTCAGTTCTTCATCAGCTTGAAATCGTGCGAACACCTCAACAACAAGCACTCTGTGTCCGGGCCTTGCGTCAAGACTGTTTCCGCGGAAGAACTTCCGAGCGGAACGAGCTGAGATTCATGAACGCTTGAAACACATGTACTAATTGGCCAACCTAAAGCTTTGTGCTTGGAGAATTTCAGAAGGCAAGGTCACCGGGCTGTTCCACCTTTCATAGCTTGTTAGTCTCTTGTCTAGAGACAGGTCGAAACGTCTAAGGGTATAGGACAATGCTGATCGCAAACAGGGACATCTGCGACCAATGAGAATCTTTTTTCATTGACAGAATCCAGAGAGAAGGTCCTTTCGACATCCGGGCAATAGCGAGGTTTGGTCGAGTTGTTGGTGGCTTGCAAATCCTGTGGAGTGCTGAGTTCCTGAAGTTGCCAAAAAGAGAGCAAATTTTGGCCTCTGATTTGGCAAAGACGGAGCAAGAAACAACAAAAGCAGAGCAAATTTTGTTGGGGAATCTCGATTTGTGAAAAGCCAATTTTCATCTCCTTTCTGAAGATGATGCCTTTTTTGCAATTCCCGAATGCACTGCGAAATCCTTGGATTTTTGTTTTTGCATCCCAAACAGCTGTGTACAGCTGTGAACCAAGGGAGGTGTTAAACAACTGGGAGGTGGACACCAAGGACAAACCCATGAAAGACATCAAGCTGATTCGCACGGAGGCACTCCGGTGATTGATCAAATGACTTCCATGATGGGTGCCACTAGGGGCGAAGTATATAGGAGGAGGGTGTGACCCTTTGTGGGTTTGGATCATCAGCACCGAAGATTTAATCATTATCTTTTGATTGGGTGAGTACTGCATCACTACTGCAGGGTATATCTGGTACATGATGCCAGGCAAATTATAGCGTCCTAAGCCGAGGTCACCCCAAATGTGGGTTAATAGGGATATTCCCCCAAAATACCCTTAATTCAAGCTTAGGAATTATAGTAATTTGCCCAGATGATTGCCCAGATTATGGCTATGGATCATATCCCAAAGGATTTCAAGATGAATACAAGTACCTAGCATTTCTAGTAATTACTAATATTGCAACCATCAATTTTGGGGTCAATAGTTGTGAGCCACAGCCTAATATGCCCGGGATAAGCATAGGTTTAGCAACCCTATCACCTAGCTTAGGAGTTCCTGTTCCGAATCTTTTTTTTTGTAAATAATAATAAAGCCGTACGCCATCCCAACGGAGATTCTTTTTCAGCTTGCTCACCTTTCTCTTGGCAAGGATCCAACAAAAACTCTGACAAAAACCCACCCTGAAGGGTCATCTACAGATTTGCACAAAGGTCTTCAAGAATCCCTTCAAAGAGGTTTTGGAGGAAATGGCCAAGCCCAAAGAGGAGAAGGTGGGGATGGCGTGGGGCCGGTTGTCACCGGCAGTGCAACAGGGCATGCAAGCTATTTTCAAAGAATCCGTTTGGTCCTTGGACTGTGCTCTTGCTTGCTTCCTCTTTCATGTGTGTTGGGACAGGAGCCATGCCTATGCCACTTAACAAGCATTCCTTTTTTCTTTGAATTCTCAGTTTGAGTATAACTTCCATCTCATGTGCTGCTCACACCCTTCAGTAAAAGATGAACCTCTCTGAAACGACACCCTTCCCTCTAGCTTTCTCCTCTCTCTCTCGTCGGCTCTACCTTGTTTCGTCCTTTGAATCATGCAATTGCATCCGCGACCTTGAACAAGTGCTTGTTGTTGTTCTTGCTCTTCTTCCTCTTCTTCTTCTTCTTTTTCTTCTTCTTCTTCTTTTTCTTCTTCTTCTTCTTCTTGTTGTTGTTGTGGTGTTGCTGTTGCCGTTGCCGTTGCCGTTGCGCTTGTNCTTCTTCTTCTTCTTCTTGTTGTTGTTGTGGTGTTGCTGTTGCCGTTGCCGTTGCCGTTGCGCTTGTTGTTGTTGTTGTTGTTGTTGTTGTTGTTGTTGTTGTTGTTGTTGTTGTTGTTGTTGTTGTTCTTGTTGTTCTTGTTGTTCTTGTTGTCGTTGTTCTTGCCTTTCTTCCTCTTGTTGTTCTTGCTCTTCTTCCTCTTCTTGTTCTTGTTCTTGTTCTTGTTCTCGTTATGTTCTCGTTCTTGTCGTTCTCGTTCTTGTCGTTGTTGTTGTTGTTGTTGTTGTTGTTGTTGTTGTTGTTGTTGTTGTTGTTGTTGTTGTTGTTGTTGTTGGCGGGGGCAGTGGTGGTGGTGGCGGCAAAAGCAGTTACTGTACCTCAGCAGTGGTTTTTTCCTATGTTTTTCCTCTCCATGAATATTCCTTGAATCTAATCCATATCTTTGGTTCATGCATATTATTGGAAGCACCCAAGATGTCCTACCTTTGGTCATATGGGAAAAAATATGTAAAACCTGCTGCATTGGATGAGATCTGGCAGGTGGTGGATCCGGTGGCCACATGGTTCAGCTCCTTGCTCGCAGCCGGGACAACTGAAGATTTGGGGGAGTGACCTCACAAACCGGTATGATCATCACGGGAGAAACTTCGTTTTTTTTGGGTTGGTGGGTGGGCAGGGGGGTCTAACTGCACACCCATAAGGAGTTGACGTCGTTTTTTTTTGATAGAAGAGGATTCTTGTAAATTTACTATAAATACTTGTGGAAAATCCATGCAAAAGATGCTTAGACTTGAATCTGAGTGATTGCCTAATATATACAGTAGCTAGAACACAGCGACATAACAACTATAAAAACTGTAAGTCTGCAAGTATATGCATATCATAAGTGTGTATCACAGGAAGTTATCCTTCTAGCCATCACAATGTGGCCATGTTTCACGCCTCCTTTTGAATCCTCCAGATGCAAAACGGCATCACATTTTTGAGAAAACGGACGGCAAAGCAGATAGATCTAAGCCGGACAACTATCAAATTCGCAGAACGACCCAAAGCAAACTGGCAGCTTTTTAGCGATCTAGCTGATTTACAGCCATCTTTTCGTTTACTCCGTGCGCATTTTGGAAGACTTCTTTGTTGCATACCAGCACCTCACCTTGTCACCCAGGCAACCGAAAAGATCCAATGCAAGATCATCGGAATCGACACTCCACTCAGGCATTTCAAAAAAAATGTGATGTTCAGCACAAGCTTTTTTTAAACAGTCCCAAATCGAAGGAAATAACGTTTTACCATTTCAAAACAAAGGAAAATTGCCATTGTTTGTTGCAATTGTTTTGTTGTTCGTTAAAGGTTTACTTGTGCTTTTTTGTTGCTTTCCAGGTGGGGAAATACCTCCCCGAGGAGATGCCACTGCTGCCGGGACAATCAAAGCGCCCAGAGGTGCGCCATGGAGCCCTGTAGTTACATTCTTATATTAGGGTGTTTCCAGGGTACCCCAACATGGATGGTGAAAATCATGGAAAACCCTATGAACAAATGGATGATTTGGGGGGAAACACCCCTATTTTTGGAAACACCCTAATATACCTTAAGTCGTTTCCCATCACCTTATAGCACCATATGCAAAAGAAAGCGGACCATGTGCAAAACATCGTTTCTTGGCAAGTCGAAATAATGCGCTAGATAGGACACAGCTGCTCCACAGCCACCGGAAAATGTCACTCCATTGTTGGAACCCTGCCTGATCTTGTGAATGGCTACCATTGTACCACAGATTGGCAATGATTTATCTTTAGAGATGTTTGTAGCAGCTAATCTTGGAAGATTTTTCAGAATCTATACTCGCGGGGGGTCGGGTATTTCGAAACCTTGCAACCGGCTACTAATTACTGGAATTACATATTCTATTTGCAGGTCATTAAAAAAAGGCAACCTGATCTCTTGCAACAGGCCATGCCATCAGAGGAGATGGAATATGCCAACATTACACAGAAGCTGGGGGTCCTGAAGCTTCAATCATTGGTGAATTTTGCCTGAAACCAGTTGGTTTGACTTAGTTGATTGGTTGGTTGGTTAAATAACTGGTTGGTCAATTAGATAGATAGATAGATAGATAGATAGATAGATAGATAGATAGACAGGTAGGTAGATAGATAGATAGATAGATAGATAGATAGTTTGTGAGTTACTTGGTTAGTTCATTACTCAGCTAATTAGTCACTCGGTTATTTATGTCTATTATTTAGTTATATCGTTAGTGAGGTAGTTGGTGAGGTAGTTAGTTAACTACTTAGTAGTTAGTTAGCTAGCTAGTTCTTCAGTTCGTGAGTTACTTTGTGAGTTCGTTAGTTAATTAGTCACTCCGTGAGTTAGTTAGTTCCTGAGTTTCTCAGTTGGTTCGTAAGTTACTTGATCAGTTAGTTAGTTAGTTAGTTAGTTAGTTAGTTAGTTAGTTAGTTAGTTAATTAGTTAGTAATTTAGCTAGCTAGCTAGTTAGTTGGTTACTTAGCTAGTTTGTTAGTTAATTAGTTAGCTATTTACATAGTTAGTTACTTAATTAATTAATTTGGTAGCTTGTGAGTTTGCTGGTTGGTTGGTGGGTACTCAGAAAGAACACATACAGTAGCAGCAGGGAGTTGCGTTTTTACGCCTCCCGTTTCCCTCCAACTTCCAAATGCCACTTAGGTCAAAGCGTGCGCGGACAGACTTTGACTTTTCCTCCTGGTGATGGCAAAGGGTCCCCACAACGGACACAACAAAAAGCTGCGCCGAACTCTGAATTCGAAATAGCTTAAGGGGGGAGCACTTGGCATTGTGCCATTCTTTTTGGAGTCTGGGAATTTGCAATCTGTCAAAGACTGCCTTTATCCTGTTTCTTTCCGTACTTGCAATGGAGATTCTGTCATCAATCCAGTCACCTTATCAGGAACCCACAGTAACATAGAACCGTTTTTGATCTTCCCCAAGTGCCCTTGCTTGATTTATATTATATATATACAGTATCTCGATTCACTTTGTGATTGCATTGTCATGAGTTGTACGATTCTCGAACTTCCGCCTGTCCTGCATGCATTGACGTCCATTCATGGCTGATTTCACCTACTGGTGCGACTGGTTCCAGTGTAGATATTTTCCATTTTGAGCATGTGTGAGAGAAGACGATGAGGAACAAAATCTTGGAATGTCTCATCCCCCTGTTCATGTAGTTGTAGGATTCACTATAAGAAAGTAGCAGTGTGTGTTGCGAAGAGATGCTCTCAGTTACTACCTGAGCCAACACAGTGCTGAAGATTCCACAAGAAAAAAACGCCAACTCCGAGTAGCAGAAAGCCGCCGCTGCAAAGCCTGCCGTACAAGCTGCAGGAGCTTCTTTTTTTTACAGGCTTGGTCTGTATTCTTCAAGAACGCAGAGTTGTTGGATGTTTTGGGACATGAGCCATGACAGAAAGCATATGTAATCTTGAACTGATTTCGAGTTAGGTCATTCTTGCCATGATTTTCTGTTTTTTGTTCTTTTTTAAAATGTTGCGTCTTGACAAAAGGTGCCATTTTTGGATGATTTCCTTTGCTCCCTGCACCCGCCGGGTTGGGTGCAGCACCACTGAGGTCATGGGATCCACGTGTTCAAGCACAACGCGAACGCCTTAGAGTTGAGGTAAACAGATGGTACTTGAAGCTGATGGTCAAAAGGTCGTAGCTTCTTAAGGAGCGTGGCTTAGGAATCATCATGATTCGTCATGGAGTTTTTTCTCAACCAATTTGGTAATGTTGGCATGTTTTTTTATTTATTTTTTTTCCGTTGTTAATGTGTGGCTTGGTGGTACTTTGGGATTTTTTCGGATTTTTGGTCTCCAGAGGGTAGGACAGTGTAGGATCGGAGACAATTGATACACTTCACCAATATTTCCAAATTTTTGGTACAACATCTGATCATCGCCAAAAAGGCCCCTTGGGCCACGAAGTTAGGAGAGGCCAAAGCTTTTTTTGGAACTCTATTTGTGTGTTTCCTTAAATGGTGGTACCCCCATTTCACACCCCAAAATGATCATTTTTAGTAGGAAAACCCCATGGGTTTGTTGGGGAAACCCAGCATTTTAGGAAACCCCCATTTGATTCGAATCTCACGAGAGTTGTTGAGGCAGTATCAGTCCTTAAAGCTTGCAGATGTGAAGCTCGGTGAAGCCTTAGGGAAGCGGAGGGATGGTTTTGACCGATTTTCTTGCTTGGTGACACCACCGGAGAAAGCCCATCAAGTTGGTGCAAGGCCCAAACGGTCTAAAAGTCACTGCATGGCTCGGGTATCATGGGTTTTTTGCAGCTTCGCTTTTTTTGTGTGCAAAAGATTCTTGCTGGAATTTTAGGTTAGCCCTTCATCCCCTCCATGTTTGCCAACAATTCCTGAAACTTGAAAGTTTCATCCATTTTTGCCATGCCAAGGACTTCCAAGAATATGTGGCAGCCGCAAAATGCTGCAGGCAGTATCCAGAAATTAGAGGCCCAGTGTGACTTGGAGATGTGCCTTAGAGGTTGGCCCCCACATGTCTGCCAAGTGTTCATCCAAGATGTCGGATTGCAGCAAACCATGCAAAACTAATAAGGGGACTCACTAATTTTGCTAAAGATCTTTCAGTGAACTACAAACTGACCGCACCTCATATACTATTGTGGGCATTGCCGTGCATGAATTTGCTACTATAAGACTATCAGTGGTAGCGGGGACCTGTGCAGCAAGGACAAACACCAATGTGATGCTCCTGGATGATCAGATTGAACAAGAAGTGTGAAACATTCTCATTTTTTTTGGCTTTGGCACTTTGATTATATATTATTTTTTGGCTGAATTTATTGTACTCAATTTTTGTGTCAAAGACACATTTTTTGTAAACCACGGCCTCAGCAGTTTCCTGACCTACGGTAACCGGGCAACCAATTGGGGGTCTGCCAACCGCCGACCCTGGACCAGACCAGCCTACTATCGCATTCCATCTTGCTGTGGGCCCGGAGCTTGATGGACATTCTGCTGGCAATTTTTGATACCTTTGGCGGGATGTAATATGCACCAGTTGATGCACCAGTAAGGCATTTACTAAAGGAGGTTTCCAATGGATTCCAAGTTGTAGCAGTTTCATGGATGCGATCAATGAAAACAGTGGGAAATGCCTCAATAAAAATGGTCCCAACAGACATGGGAGCCATTGCATTGTCAGGTTGTCTTGCCACTTTGTATCGGCTTTCAGGCGGGGGATTGCTGTTGCTAGTTCACCTCTTCATTCGTTGCTTCGGCAATTCAACCTCCTGTTGTTGGTTTGATGATGTTTCATATCGTTTCTTCATTGGGTACTGAAAGTGGTGACCTCTTCAACAATTGCACAAGTTTATTGTTGAAAGTTTGAGATGGTTTCAGTTGAGACCTCCTAATGCTCCCCTTCCATCAGAAAACATGTGACGATTTTACCTGAAGGTCCTCATTCCAGCTCTGGCGCCTTCCTGTGATAGTGGCTACACCAACTGTTTGGACTCCCGTTGCCAAAGAAGTTTCATGATTTGATCTTAGCTCAGTATACTTGAGAATGTCATTTAATATTTTTCTGAGATGGGAGGATTCAAGATTTATTGCCAAACATTTGTTGGAGGGTTCCAAAATTCACGTCTCAAGGGTCGAGTTCCAGGTGATTTGCGGCAAAAAAGGAATTCTTCCACAATGCATTGGTTGTGTTATCTTTCGAAAATTCCTTCAACTTGGGAAGAAAAATCTGTCGGCAGCACCACCTTCTTATTCTTGAAATTCCAGAAAATAATAAACATTTGGATGTTTCCGAAAATAGTGGTACCCCCAAATCATCCATTTTAACAAGGTTTTCCATTATAAATTACATCCATTTTGGGGTACCCCTATTTTTGGAAGCACCCATTCTAGACATTGAGATGTCATAAACCCCAAACAGTTGTAAAGGCGGTACCTCCTGATCTTTCACTCATCACTGCCGCTCAGATTCCCTCCTCCTTGTCTTGTTCCTGGAGATCCATCATCTCTGGGCCGAAGGGTCAGGGCCTTTATGGGGAATCTGTTGAAGGTAGCCACTGGATCCACTTCCAGAATGGACAAGTTGTGACAGGACTCCCTCTATGTGAGACTCTAAAAGTAATGCATTTTTTTGACCTTGCAAAAAAAGCCTTCCAATTTGAAAGCTTTTTTTTTACTGTGCACAAACCAGGTGGTCTCTGCATTTATTAAGAACTTGAACTCAACTACTCTGTTGTCAGGAAAACCCTTAAGTAAAAAAGTACCAAGTAACCCCTGAAAACAGCGAAATTCGCCAAGGCGTGCATGGTGGGGGCTCAGAGATCTTGTGTCTCCTCCCGAAGTCTCTGTTTTAAGGTGCCATTTGGATGAGGATCGTGAAACGCAACAAAAAAGCCATGAGGATGGGGGAAGCAAACATTGAGAAAAGGCGAACTAATTACTGTATACCAATCTCCCCGTCAACATGAATCATTTGGATATGAAATACTTACATTTAGATACTGTGAACTGTCTAGAGAGACTGTGTTTTTTGTGAATATCAGATTTTGTTTTGCTACAAATTGGAGTATCCACTGACGATCACTGAGGTTTAGGAGAGCTATATACAGTACTCCTTTGACAACTAGATCTCATCCACCCAATTCTGTGTCAAGGCAGCTGGGAGTCTTGGCATCACGACGCCGCTATGTACTTCTAGGCACGTGCCCCTCACGTTTGTGCAGCTGTTGGCTGGGATGGAGCTCCCCCGTTTTTGCATGACTCATGATGGTTCAGCGGCGATATTGTAGGAATTTGTTGAACTTGTGTTTTTGGACTACGAAAAGGAATATATAGACAACGTCAACAGGTTTTCCTTGGATCAAGTCCAATAGCCCTCTTGCCAGGGGTTGACATTACAACATCCCAAGTTTCAATTGACTTGTGTCGATGTGTGAAACTACAAAAACTTGCAGGTGTTTTGGAGGACCTTGATCTGTACACAGACCTAGCCTCAGCAATGACGAGCTGCGAGAAAAAAGCAACTCCAGTGACTGTGTTGGCAGTCTCCACATATGTGGGGCTCCTTGCAGACGGCAGACAATGTCTACTTCCTTCAAAGCTTAACATGTTTCAGACATCCCATATTTGCAGAAGGATGGAATTATACCATTGATTTCGTGAGATTAAAGTGACCTCAAGTGACATCACTCTAGAAGCAACCTGTCAAAGTTTCCTTTCTTTCAGGGTTTTCCAGGTGACACATGAGACTTTGAGCAGATTTGTGCCATGTTCTGCATGTTGCCGGTGCACAAGCAGGGCGGAAAAATGCTCAGGATTTGGCCTTTCCCTTCATTGCCTGTCCCACCGGCCTGTTGTGCCAAGCGGGGTTGGAGGAATGAGATCCAGACACTGTGAACACATCTCTGACAATTTCCAATAGAATTTTGCATCGTTATGCCGTCCCATATCTGTACAGTACATAGATAGATCATAGATAGCACATAGTAATCATAGTAATACATATAGTCTTCATCACATTCAGAATTTCAACTACTTGCAGGTCATGTAACCAACGTCACCTGTCACCAGCTCCCCCTCGCCACCAATACCACGCCAGTGGCCTGTGACCACGACCACTCCAAGACCATCCTTTGGAGCAATGCCTGGGCTGAGGCCTTTGGGAGACAAAGATATGGAACGATAGGAAAGAGGTCATAGACTCTAAATTGCCAGGCAATTTCAGTATGCATCAGAGTGCGTTGAAAAAAGGACATTCAAACAAGTGGCTAAAACGGTTGAAACCGTGAAACCTCAAAACCAGCAAACCACTGCAGTCTTGTCTTCATTTCTTTCACATCGGAAGCCTCGCTAATGAAGTGCTGTTTGGGACCCCCCATGGCGGTTCTTTCACCAACACCCATTCCTGCAACAACATATCTTTTTTCTGCACATTGTTGACCTACTATTTGCGAACCCCTTCTCAATCCAACGACCTATTGGTCTGGCAAGAATCCAGAGTTACGCACAGCGACAGGTGCCAGTGCTTGGGCACATGTTCTCAGAGGTCATTTTGATGCTCAGGTGGGGTAGCGGGTTTCGATCATCGAGGATACCCCATCTAAATCTGGAGTTAATGGGATGGAGATGGATGGAGTGTTGTCAAACACAACCAGGATTCAACAATGAGACTCGAGACACTGTTTTTTTGCCTATTCCATAAATCTTGAGACCTCTCACCCTTGCTAGCTGCTTAGTTTTTGGTGGCCCTTGCTAGCTGCTTAAGCTTCCATACGCTGAAGATAGGTCCTGTAAAGAGACAAAAAGGCAGGACTTCATGACCAGATTTCATGAGGCAATCTGCGCCGAAAAATCGAACCATCGAACCATTGAACAACGGTTCTCTTCATTCGCACAAAACACACGTTCCGTTCGGAGCTCATGGCTGCGATGGCGACGATTTTCCTGTTGACTCTTCTGCAAGGAGGTTTGGCACAGGCTCGCGGCCAAAACTTGGTGGAAGAATGGTTTGTGAACCTCCCAGGTCCCAAGTCATCAAAGAATTTTGGTGGAGAGTTTTTCTCTAAGAGCATTCAACTACAGTACAGTTGCCTTAGTTCTGACTATATCACCGACTTGGAAACAAGCTTTCTTTTCTTTCAACGTTCCTTTGAAGTGGATGACCGGGATAGATTGGGATTCCCCACCTGAGAAGACGAGAGTCACCATCAGCATGGCGATGTCCGGAACTAGGAATGATAATAGTAATGATAATAATAATGACAATAATAATCATCATCAGCATCATCATTATCATCATCAGCATCATCATCAGCATCGTCTTGATTGTCCTGTCCTCGTCCTGATCATCGTCGTCAAAATGGCTGTCATAGTCATCTTCGTTATCATTTTCACATTTTTTACTATCAGCGCCACCGGCATGGAACAGTACCGTAACATATTACAAAGCTCAACCAGTTTCTCCGAAGGAAGCTGCACAACTACATCCTGTTTAGCTCAGTTTGCTCGCCAGGATCCTGCTTCGATCACAGTGTACTTCGGCTCCGGGTGCAGCTTGGACCGCATAGACCGGGGTACCAAGGCACAAGGAGCTGGAGCCTGGACCCAACATATTTGATTTCTGTATCCAAAATGCCTCCCTTTTTTTCGTTTGTAAGCTTCACGACCAAAACTTGGGATGCAGCTCCCAATCAACTCAGGGTCTGATGTCAGTTTCAAGCTACGAGGCTTTTGGCATGTGCAACATGAGTTCATCAAGGCCGAGCAAAGTCTGCTTAGCCGTAACTTGGCACGGAGGGAGTATGGGAGCAACAATCAATGCCCTGACATGGGAAGTGGAGTTAGCATCAACGGTGAAACGAATTGCGTTATTTTTCATGACATACTGGAAGGACCACTTCGAAGGAGACTCCATCATGGCAGATTGAACGTCTCCATTAGCGCCTCCCAGCCCTCATAGCCGTGATGGGAAGCAGGTTTTTTGGAGGTGGAAGGTATGGGGAAACGTTGTAAGGACACTTTGAGTGTTTAGAAAATTTCCTTCAGCTTCACTTCCCCTTTGTCAGGCATCATTTCTCGCCTGAAAGACTTAAGGTGATTCATCTACCTATACAGCTTTGACAGGCAGGCCATACTACAATGGCAGTTCCGGGAAACAGAAGAGTCCCGTCCGAACAGGTTGCAGGGTCGGCAACATTTGATTGGTTGTGAATTGGTCACCTTTACCAGTCTAGAGGACTCCTGGGCTTTTGTTGCCCCATAGGCATTTCTTGGGAGATATACGTATGAGATATTATGATATATAATGATATATATATAATATATGCATATACTGTGTATGCATATACATATACAGTCGAAACATATACAATAAATGTATATCATGTATATTCATGTATATATATATACACAATTATATATGTTCCTAATATATATATATATACATACATCTATAGTCTATAGTGTAGGATTTTGTAGATCTAAACATCACCAGAAACCATTTATGCTTTGCGATCGATCGCAACTGCCAGGCTATGCAGGTGGCAACCGTCTCAACAGCTTCGGCCATGCGTGCTATGGTGACTATGGCGGACTGGGCCACACAGAGGCTGGTGCGTGGCCAGTAGGATCAGCATCACTGGCAAGAAAGCTACAGCAAAATATGATATGATAAAAAATAACAGCAATAATGAGAACAATTCAATAGCAAAGACGAAGAACAGAATATATCGACATTTTCAGCTTCCAACATTGAAACCAATGATGCGCAATCAAAAGCAAACCTCACCCAGAGATCAACAATAGAACACTGACATCTCGTGAATGATGGATGACACATAACTTTGCGATTTAAAGATATCCTGATGTGTCTTGAATGATCATATCACAACTGCTCGTTTTACTTCGCCTTCGAAGCAGATCATTGTAAAATTGTTGTTGTGCCTCTGGATGCTTCAGAAATACCAGTCACAGTGACTTGGATGAGCGCAT
Organism: Breviolum minutum Mf 1.05b.01; assembly: GCA_000507305.1. NCBI lineage: Eukaryota > Dinophyceae > Suessiales > Symbiodiniaceae > Breviolum > Breviolum minutum. The sequence continues at coordinate 82,574 of DF239728.1, forward strand.
CTTCATGGCTTCCCAATCTCAACCAAAGCTGTCATCCAAGTGCTAATGCCCCAGAGGTGGTGGTTATGACCATTCCAAGCAGTGGCTCGGTTTGAAGTTCCTGAAGATCCGATCCGAGATGCCCATGATATTTTTGGGGAGATCTACAGGTTTCCATGGGAAAACCACCGGCAAGTGTGAACATTTGATTTTGGTACCGATTTCACTGAAATTGTTTGAAATTCTTGTTCTTTTTCAATAGGAAATGTAGCTGAGACGGCAGGCATGTTCATCCAAAATTATGAGGAGTTTTTTTTGTTGTAGTATTTCAGGAATCTGAGGTTTGTTCACAGCCAACCATGTGGATAGTGTAGGCAAGCTGGCAGATTTTGCTGTGGTGTTCTGGGACCTCTTTGTCGGCAAGAACCGGGTGGATGTCATGGACATAGGCAGGGGTTAGGGAGGGAATCGGTGTGCCACGGTGCGATGTTGTGGTTAAACCAAGCTCCAATAGGAAAGACAGCGATGAGTCCTATGAACCCATATGAGATGCCCATGAGATGCCCCAAAGCCTACCGTTTTTGAACAGCGAAACGAGGTCCTGACTACCGGGCTGCGATCGGTGTCCCCGGAGGCTTTGCTTCACAATATCTCCAGGCTGATGAAGTTTGGCCATCCTTGGAAAAGTTGAGCATTTTTCTTACAGTCGGTGTTTTGGACTGTTGCCCTGTTGAAAACGCCACGCTGTCATTAAAAGATGATACGTATCATGTAATATTATATACAAACATACCATATGGAAGATGGTGTTTGTTAGACTATTTGGGTCCAGAAAGCCATCGCTTTGAACATGAACGATTGGGGAAGCTATTTGATGTGATCGTTTTCACCTTAGCTTGCAGTACCAAAATCATGCACGTAACGCTGGTAGAAAGGTGGTGAATGCCAGCCAAGCAGGTGCCGAGCTTTAGTCATTGGGGAAGGAAGGTTTCTTCTGGAAACATCTGATGGACCAGCAGCCAGTGTCCTGTAGTATGTACTGCATATCTTTGCAGAGTCTTTTTTCTTACGATTCGTACTTAGTCTCCAAGGGGGTAAGTGACTCTAGTTTGCCACGACCCGCGCAGAAGATGTGATGTGTTTTGTTGCCTCGTAGAGGTACTTTGCAGAACCCTTCCTAGAGGTATGCTTCCTTTCAGAAAACATTTGAGTTAGGTTTCCAGGAGTTTTCAGATGTACTTTGTAGAAGTACTTCGTAAAACCACCCCCTTTAGAAGGGACTACCCCCTTCAATGTGCTTCCCAGAAAGGGACAGTTGGCAAGTTCGAGAGCCGCCATTTTGAGTCGGATTCCCCGCATGCTGACTCCTGAAGGGGATGTGAAATATCAGCACCTGAAAGGGATACTAACATTAGAACATCTCATGGCCGCAGGGCGTGCCGCGCGTGATGGCTTCTGGTTCGAGTTGAAGGTGAGAAACTCTGCAACATTGTCGAAGATTGGATGTTTATCCATTGCTAAGAAGCTCTGTTTGATAAGTGGAATTTTGCATTCACATTCAGCAGTTTTTTTCCACGTTGAAAGCATATTATTGGACAGACTCCCTTCTAGTGCTTGTCAGGAAGGCCAAGGTGATGATCCAGACACGCTGGGACAGGCGAGCAGAGTGGGAGTGGTGTTTTTCCTGCGTAGCGAAGGTTCTCGTTTAACTCCGCAGGTGAGGTTGGAGTCGTGTTCGCTACGTTGTTAAAGTCTTTTTTTTTCCAGAGGCAACTACCAGTAGTTGAGTAGTTCAAGAGTGCAAATATATCATATAGACATACATGCCAACACTTGCAAGTTGTGTGTTTGGTGGTGGAAAAGGCTTATCGAAGATCTATGTTCGGATACACACACACACACATAGACAGCCATCTGATGTGGGAGGCAGGTCTAAAATAATTTTCTGTTGCAGGGTCTCAAACAATGATGGTTTAAACTCGGAGGTCTGTTCAATGAATAGTTCGGAGGTCTACTGCAAGCATGAGATCAGAGCTTGAAGAGGAACAAGTGCAAGGCTTTTGTATATCTTTTAAGTCTGTTTTTCACTCTCGGAGAGCATCCATCTCAACAATTCCATCAGATCGGGGACCTTTGCAGAGGCTTTTTATCCACTGATGTAGTTGATGATACTGTTGATGGAAGAAATCCCAAACAACCACCTGAGATGTCTAAAACTCTGTAAATAATGGGTTAAACTACCTACCAGCTGGTGCAGGATTTCAGCCATCAACAGTATGACCCTAGGCCGTCTTTTCTTTGCATCTCCCAACCAATCTTGGAGATCTGCTTAAGGTGATGAGGTTTCATACCTCTGCGGCCAGCAGACAAGATCCCACCTTGATGGTGCTCCTGAATCATCCCCTAACAGTCTTCGAATGACTAACTACATGTGTTTGGGATAGCTTCTCAGAATTTTGCCTTTTCTTGTAAACTTGTAAACAAAACATGCAAGTGGTACTTATGCACAGTTGGCGCGTGGAACTGGCCACGTTTTTCCACCAAGAAGCCTCACGCATTGTGTTCATGTAGTTTTCACCGGCTGCTGTTGAAGGCTTTGGTCTGGGTCTACGACACTGAGAGATATCCTTTTTACCAGGCGCCATTCGACAGCGTTGATGTCGGTTTGTCAGAAAGGCTTGGACAACAAGCAAAGGGTGTAGATAGGATACATCCAACATACTTCCAGCATCTATTCATATTTTATCATAAGCCCATGTAATTTTATAGCACAAGGTTTGAAACCTCAAGCCTTACGAGACATGCAGATTTTCCTCAATCATTCGATATTCTGATCGTTTTGAATCATTCAAACTCACAGTTTTCCTTTCCCAAGTGCGCATCTCTCCAACATTTTCTCCAGTTTCCATTTCACTCTTTTGTCGGTCGCACTTGTCGCTTGGGCTGGACCGCTAAACATGGGGGACGGGAACGCTGGGGGCAATTCACGAATTTGGAGGGATTTCCAAAATAATCAAAATTGTCTAATTGCATAATGGCAATATATCTGGGTAGTTTCTCGTAAGTCCCTAAGCAGATTCAATTTAATCCTTGTTAATTCAATTCCCTTAAGAATTTCCCTACTCAAAGTATCAAACTCGCAGTTTTTCGGTTGTGTAGAGGTCGCAATGCCTGCAATTGACAGTTGTGCAGAAGCCTCCTCAGATTGATTCAGCCTCCAAAGTGAAATTCCCAATCCACTGCAGTCTGACCGTTGATTTCAGAGGGGGGTTCTCAGTTCATGGGTTTTCAATGAGCACTATGAGAGGTTTCAACATTTTCTCTGAATTCTAAGCCTAAGCAATATCTCCGACCTTCCGCTATCCACCCGAATGTTTCAACATAGAAAAACCATGAGTTCTGACAGGCTGAAGTCTATCATCAGTTCCATGACGACTTCATGCCTGGAGGGAACTATCCACAGAGCTACAATGCGCAGCTTGGCCTTGTTGTTTAGCTCGTTTGTGTAGCATCATTGGAAGGGAGGCAGATGGGGAAGCACCTACTTCAGTATGGTTGGAAGGTTCCTGATCCCAAGTTTCTCTACTGGTAGAATGAAACCAAAATATACAATGCATAGATAATGATAGACATATGTACTATGCAGAAGTATTTGATTATTCTTTGTCTTCATTGAATGTGTGTACACACACATTCACACACATATATACATGTAAATATAAATACATAAATTTATATATGATATTACACACATATTTGGATAGATTCATTACCCATTGAGTCTTCAGCCCTCAAGGGCTTTTGGATGCAACTTTTCCATATTTCGCGCAAAAACCATGTCCAACCCCAGGCTTCAAGCAGAACTCTTGGGGGACCAGCGCATTGTGCGAACGCAGTGCGATGCGAATTCAGCGCCTATGAGCGCTGCCTCACTGATGATTCTCGCACTGGTGGTATGTGTTAGGCAGCCCAGTTATATATTTTTGGAGATTGTCAAGTGGATTCCAGGATGGGGTTTCAAATCATTGGACTTTGAGCGTGGGACTTTTTTTCGGGGATTGCAAACTGCAGTTGGGCGACCTTTGGGTACCTTTAGCCAAAGACCTGGAAAAATTCTTCAGAGGTTGATGGGGGTTTCAGACTTTGCATCATTTTATGTTCCCACTTAGTGTGGTTTCAGGGAGTCTATTGAAGAAATCCACTTCGCTTTGTTTTTGGAATTCCCTGCATGTTGGAAGCTTGTAATTTGAATGGATGTAAAAATTGAATGCATCCTATATAGACGAGAACAAGACATACATTGTCGGAATTCGAAGTTGCTAATGTAAGCTGAATTTAAAACTAGACTCTAGCAAATTCAGTTTCATTTTTCAAGCTTATTGGGAAGATTCTGTTTTGGGCGACTTGGGCATACTTCCAGGGTCCAGAGTCCGAAAATTCATGCAGTTTTTCCGTGCTCGGGAATTTGTGGAATTGCAATTATTTTTGGATCACCCCCCTCACAGATCATGTCTATCCAGATGGAACAACCCTGACAAAGAAGCACCGGTCATTTTTGCATCCGGGGGTGGCGCTGAGTTGCAATGAGAAGTACCAACAAGACGCTGCTGTTTACAGAGGCCATGGTGACTGGAACCAAATCAAATGATCTCAAAGCATTTGTAACTAATAAGTTTCACATCGATTGATATCGTTTGAGAAGTGACAAGTCATGGGTATATTTTGAAGGTCATAACTTGAGATCTAGGAATCTAGGGATTGTATGATTGTGAACTATTGTAGTTTCAACAGATCCTGGGATTTGGATCTTGTGCTCGGGTGCAAGGTTTTATCCACATTGAGGAACATGTTTTCTTCTTGCTTGTTAAGCTTCTAAGGTCATGATAGACTAACCCATTTGACACTCATGAAAGTTTCAGGGAATAAGGGGCATGACACTCGAAGATGATGACATTTCTGAGGGACAAACGACATGACCAGGATCAACTCTCTTTGCCTTCATCCGTTGCACAGATGAGTCAACACAGGGAGAGTCATCCTGGGTGGTGCCTGCCATTCAATCTACGGGACCTATATAGATCTATTTATGATATTTAGGTAAACCACACGTCTCACAAACATTGTACCTCCGAGTCATCGAGAAGCACCCTTTCCCAGCTTCCTTGAGCTTGGCAAAGGATTTCTGACCAGCGTCGGTTGGGTGTTTGCTAGCGACTCGATCAAAATTTGGGGAGGAAACAAACATGCTTAGGTTTGGCTGTTCAGGTGAATGGGTTCCACAGGGAGACGTCAACTGATGTGTGGGCTTTCCGATCCAAGACAGTCCAAGCTGGCTGTACTAGAAAAGAGTCTCAAGGGATTCACCGCCATTCAAACTTCTTGATGGCTGGTGTGCACATGATACCATGCTACCCGTACATGATCACCTATTACCAGTAGATCCAAGACCAGCAGGTGCCTGACACATTACATGTGATTTTTTTTGACTGATCATGAGGCAATACACTTCATAGATGAAGACAGTGAGCAGCTGCACTTGGTAGCTAGATGTTGGAGATGCCGAAAAAGATGCTGCTGAAAGTCGGGCACAGCATGATGGCACCGAATTTGATGTCATGCCATCCATTATCTTACAGACTTACGGCTGAAATACTGGAAAAAGCCAAGGTTTTTCCATTTAGATTCCCATGCGGCAAGTTTAGTGGTCCTTTTTGAATAGTTGATGTACCATCCATGGAACTTGTACCACCAAAGATTGCCAGCTTGAGTTCAGGCCATTTTGGAAACATTTCCATGAAGTGCTCTGACGTTTTGAACAGCGCCATCTCCATTTGAAAATTGTGTAAAACACATTCTCTTGAGTCAAAACACACTGTGATTGTCATTTTTCATATACTATACAGTATATATATATATATACATATATATGATATTTTTCACTAAGAAAAGGTGAACTGCACAGCCTCTCCTCTATTGGACATGCCGCCTCAACAAATCACAGCCATAGGGATTGGCATGGGGCCTGAAAATCAAACCTCATTTCCTAAGCCTGATTAGATTCCTTGTTGAGTTTGAAAGGTGTAGCTATAGTAAGGGAGTTTGCATATGGAATCACCAAAGAACAGCATCTTGAGGCAGCTCCTTCGAATGGCTTGCTGGGGTTGTTTGAGAGATGACATTGCTGTTGACTATCCTTGTTTCAATTGTATTAATGGTTTGCTTGCTGCGTGTCATATCTTGACATGGATCTCATTTGATTCACCTTTGGCGATCTGGGCAATTCCAGCAAGACCCTGACAGTTTTGTACGCAAAAACGCCAACTCCTTGAAGGATACGACGTTTCCAACGTTACCACGAGTGGTGGGTGGCAGCTGAAGTGTAAAGAGTCGCCACGGCACTGGCTTCGACCAAGTGGCAATTGGGTGCGATTGGTCGAAGTTTGTGGAGATTTTCATGAGATCCTGTGGCATCGACAGTGGTATCTTGTGAGCCAAACTGTCGATTTCATCTTGGTTAGAGAAAAGTGAAATTCGGTGTCACAGCACTGTTGAAAGGGACGATTTGCCGGGACAGTGGTACTAGGAAATATGGAATCTAGGAGAATCTCATCATGAGACTTTTTGTGAAATGAAGATTATAAGTGCATGTGGTTCCCAATCAGAATCATAACAAGGGGTTGCAACTTCCTGTCTATTAGCCTATAGATGATGTCAAAGTTGCAGCACAACTTGGGAGTTTTTTGCTGTGAGTTATACCGCCAGCAACCAACAATTTCTGGATTGCTTTGCGACTTGCGACTTACATCTTGACATGTCTTGAGAGGTTCTTTGGAGTGGCCTTAATCGCCGTGGGCCTAAATGCTCCTTGGACTCATTGGGGCAGAGAAGATTCATGGATGGGAGGGATGACGGTTTGATGTGTTTAGCATGGCCTTGTGGCAAAGATATATGGCTACAAATCATTGGTTTAGAGGGAAAACGATCTAGTCTACTGGTAGTTTGTATGATTCTTGTTCTGTTTTTGCAACAAAGATAATGTCTCCGAGGGTTTGAGGATGTTGCATGTTGGAAGTCTCTTTGATGTCCTGTGTTTTTGTGTAACCATCCCGATGATTTGAAACACTGGAATCGTCGGGCCTGGAAACCCTGTGGAAACTGAGCAAACAGGTGCTTGATCAATGGCTTAAACTTGGATATTTGTGGTCTTCCAAGAATCAAGACTATGGACTCTACAGGTGAGACATGTGCCCGAAAAGGCCACCCGCAACAATTCATAGATATATATATATATACATGCTTCCACTAAGATGATACATTTTCTCTCTACCCTTAAACCATCTTCATGAAGTTGTGCCCCCCCAAAAAAACCTTGCCAACTATGGGCCTTTCCTGAGGTGGCAGTGTCAGGCCTCATGAAGATTGCTGGCATGTTACTGGCGGCGCGCTGGGTGCAGTTTTCGGGGGAGGAGCATCTGTGATGTGTGATGAAATTAGGTCTCTTGTGCTTCCTAGAGGTTGGGGATTCGAACATGGATGGTGATGGCCCTGCTTCTCTTTATTTAACATTCAGGCCACAGTATAGCGCATTGTTTTGGGAAAATCCAACATCCAAGTTCTGCCCTCATCTTCCTGGAAGGTGGCATCAAGAGCTTTTGCAGTCTCTTTTGTTGACAGTGTCCATGAAGAATGCCATTTTCAGTATGAAAACAACCACAATAACTATATAACATGTTCTCTTGGCATCTTTCGCAACATCCTCAACATCTTGGCGGATTTTTGCCGCCCTTGCCAGGGTCTGAACCGTCGTAGAGAGATGAAATTCTGGGAAGAGTCAGGCCACCCAGGTGACAGACACACCATGAAACTGACATGATGTGATCTCGGAGGACCTTTGGAACCCAAATGGCACTTAGATTTTACAGATGGTCCGTTTTGTTTTGATTGGAGTCTACTCCAGTAACATGATCTTCTCTCAAGGTACTAGTAGTATACCTTAACCAGGTCCTGTAACTCACTTTCTGAGGGGTGGGAAAAAACCGCCTTCCTAGATTTTTGGGAGGTGATCTGTTCTGACAGGGCGTTCGATGATATCACGATAAGCTTTGTTTTTGGAAAACCTGTGGTCATTTGGCGGCTTAAATTTCATCCTGTAAGGAATCTATCCATGAACAACTAGGTGGTGGTTTCAAATATTTTTTATTTTCACCCGTATTTGGGGAAGATTCCCATTTTGACGAATATCTTTCAGATGGGTTGAAACCACCAACCAGACAAGGGGATTTTACTTTGAAGATTGTCAGCCAGGTTTCAACATCCCCTAGCCAAACTCAGAAACAGCCGAGGCAGAAGTGGCGTTTCCCTGGAGAGTTGTATTTTGACTGGGCCACTGGGCATGGAGAGTCGTTTTTTTGCAGTGGATCTACTGGATATACTTGTCATATCCCGTGGATGGTGATGTTAGGTGGTTGAGATCTGGTAGTTTGTGGGTTAAAGCCATCTCCCTATGGCGACTCTATGGTGGACTTGGGTCAACACCATCATCTCCACCAACTGTTCCTTAGAAAGCCCAATCAAAAGACAGTCCCAGCATTCCAATAAGATTGTATTCAATCACAGACATTTCTCAAGCCCACTCCATCACACCACATTTTTTGTATACCATCAATGCATGAAATCAATGTACACTCCCCATCTATATTCACGCTCATCTGCATTATTCCGCTTGAACATATCTTGGTTTCTTTTTGCCTCTTCATCCTGTCATAGGTTTAAACGTGCTGGTTGCTTATCTCTTTGAGTTTCTGGTATTTTTAGAGGATTAATAGCTCTCTCTCTCTCTAGCTATTTCCTCCTCTGTAGAATCTAATGAAATGGTGATTAAATTGAGGCCCGAGCCGCAGAGTGTGCTATGATGCCCAGTGTGGCCGTTCTTAGCGAGGTCGGGGGAGGAAAGGACTAGGGAACTAGCAGTAAAAGACTGGCAGGATCTCATGGTACTGCAGTAGGATCATCCTTTAAAAAGCTTCATGAAAGTATTTGAATATATTTTTTCTAAATGATATGAAGACGAGGAGAAAAACCAACCCCCCGGAATTTCGGCACGGACTTTCAGCTCCGGATTTGCCAAACTGAGTGATGAATCATTCTGATTAGAAGGCACCGATTCATTGCCCCACGTGGGAAATTTCAGGTCTTCCAGTTGTCAATGTCTTGAGTTCCAGTTGCCCTTTGGCTCAACGCCATGGCTTAAAAAAAATGACATGACGGAAATGACGAAAGCCGAAGAAATCCATTGGAAGTGCGAAGGGAACCACTTACAAAAAAAAATCATCCGCATCCGCATCTACAGAACGCTCCTTCCAATTTCCTCAGTCTTTCATCCTGTTGAACCTTGACAAAAGAGCAACGCTAGTCATCCTGTATCAGACGTAGGCCGATGAGTAGATGAGGTTTTCATAGTCACTCCATCCTTCCACAATTGCTTGGTTCTCTTGCCAGCAGTCACGATGCAGTCTGACCTCAAACCTCACTCTTGGATTTGCTATATTGGTGAACTAGGATCATATAACAACCTGAGTTTCATGCCAGGGATTCTTAAAGGAAACATGATTTCTGTGTTTAGCAGCTTCAACTCTGCACAAATGCTCTTTATCATCTCCCTTTTCAACATGCTTCTCCCCAACCGGTTTTTTCCCAATGGAGGGTCCTAACCTTGAAGGCAGCTTCCACAGCTTGGGGTTGTCGTTTGGGGTTGTGGATTTTTCATCCCCGGGGCCATGCGTGAGTACAAACTTGCGGACACTCCCACCTCCGTCTCTGGCGCGTGACTTGGCGAAGATTCATGAATTTTCAATGTTGGACACCGCAGCTATAGTTTTTGGTTTCAAAATGAAATGCGTAGCTATAGTTGTTTTAAAGATTTCTGATCCTACTTCACATCTTTCCTGATTCTTGAAGTAGAGGTGGTGACATGGGAGGTATAGTAGACAATCATGATATATATATATATTTATATATTGATATACACAGACATTTTCATCAAGTTTCAGGCTAGTGATGTCAGTTCACAGTTTGACGATGCCCGCGTTTTCAAAGACGGACCGACATGATTTCCTGGCATTGCGGAACGGTGACCCATCAAGGCGCTAAGATACTCTATACATGACAGATTTGCAAAGTCATACACATGGTTACACAACTCATTTCCAAAAGTGGTTTTAATTGTACGTAGTTATATTGTAACAACAGAATAGAACTGTATGGCAAAGATTGATTTTGAAGATTTTTGAATCACTGCTTCAATCTTTGCCGACCAAACCCAGGGATTCTGATGACGAGGAGCAGGCGGGACAAAAAGGGATTACGCTACACGGTGAGTTCAGGAGTTCGAAGTCCGAAGTCCAATGTTGGACGATGATCCCTAACCGTAGAGACTCTAGCCGTTTGATCAATGCTGAAAGTGTGACAAACTGGTGGCCAACAGGAATCGGTTTTCTAGAGCGTTTTGCTTTTTAGTGCAAAAAAAGACACTGCGAAGCAAGTGAATATCCTCTCGCCTGACAACCATGTTGGCATGGTAATCTTAAAAAAAGTCCAGCGCAACTCTTCTACGGATAAATTCTGCTTCTGCTTATCTTGGTGGCCCTGGGTGATCATTGCTTAAGTCTAAGTGTCCCTGCCACTGGGTGATGTCCCAAACGCTCTTGGGGAACTGCGCTGAGGGAACTCCACAGCAAGCGGTGCTGCTCGGTTCGCCTGCGGACAAGAAGGCCTTGGTTGAGGTCTTGCAGCGCTTCAGCAAGGAGGGGTCCACGACTTGTTCAAAAAGATGGGTGGAAAGATGACGAGGTGGTCGATTTCAAAGATTTGTATAGATTTGTTATTTGGAATTGGAAAAGATCCAATTTGACTAATATATACTAATATGTTTCAAACAGGTTGAAGCCACCGAGTAGATGAAATAAATGGCATTTGTTGAACACTTTTGAAAATTCCTTCAAGCTTTATGTCTCTATTCTCGCATGCCCCGTGTGAGTCCCTTTTCAATAATGCAAGACAGGCTAGGGATGAACACAAACATGTGCCGCTTCTGTCATTTCGAAAGCAATCAGTGCAGTCTTGCAGACTTGATGAAGTTTTTTGAAATCTTGCGGTCCAAAGATGCAAGGTTTCCACAAAAAGGCACCTGTGAGGCCGACTGTAGCTCACTGTGCCAGGACAACCTAGCTGATGAGAGTCTCTTGGTATGCCATGGGGACACAGGTTTACGGAATGTGGGGAGGGAGGACGATTGAAGCTTGCACAGGGCCAGAAAAATCTTGGCATTGATTGGTAGAGACAGTAGCTCTGATGTTCTTTTGCTCGAACCCTCTCCCTATGGTGCAACAGAGTACATCCTTTTTATCTTTCTGTTCAATATACTGATTGTCAAAGACCAAGTGACCAATATTATTCTATTCATCATCCATGCAACCAGAAATTCCGGACATGGCTGAGAAGAAGAAGCAGAAGAAGAAGTAGTAGTAGTAGTAGTAGTAGAAGAAGCAGAAGAAGAAGAAAACGAGGAAGAAGTAGAAGTGAAGCCATGAATTCTCAAACTCATTTTCTTTCTGGGGAGGCTTTGGGTGGCACTCCGTGATCGGCCCTTTTCGGCCCTTTGAGGTGATCAAGTCATCGCTGCCATTCGCATGCAGGTCACATATGGTCACTTCATGGAAACGGTGCAAAAAAAGTCATAGTTCCACGATGTTCCATGGTTGATTTGACCCAAGAGATGGAATTTTCTGTTGCAAATTGATTTACAGCCATGACAGCTGTGGCGCCGGAAAGTCTGACAGGTGAAGGGTGTCGCTCCCTTTCGTCGGATGCTGAACATTGTCACGTGGCAACAGATCCATTCCATTTTTTTTCGTTGTGTTTGGAAAGGATGGTGAAGGGGACTGCATACCCATTTTCCCCTGCTGCGGGGCGATCTCGACTGGAGAAGTTGAGACGTGAGCTACTGTTAGTCAGTCCACGAAGTGTTTGGGATGACTAAGGATTAACACGTTGTAATTACTGGGAAAGTTACCATATTAAGAGATTTTATCTCTCAACAGTAGCACTACAAGAACTAGAAGGTTTTAACAAGTATCCTTCCCCACAGATGGCTGAAGCGAGATTGGAACCATGCAGCCGCAACGATGAGGTGAGTACCTTGGGACTGTGGTTACTTTTCCAACCCCGAGAAGATTCAGCCTCGTTGCTGTTGACCAAGCAGGGGCGCAGCTCGATCTGAACAGGGCGGAGGAAGGTGCTACACTTGAATCCGGATATTTTTGGGGATATGTCGTGTGACGTGTGGTAGGCATACTCAGAGTGAATCAAGAATCACTTCTATTATATAGACAGGTCAGGGTACTGTGTATATATATATATACATGTTGCCTGTATATGTATGTATATTTATTTATAACATATATATATATATATGATATATGCATACCATACACTGTAAAAACATCCATCTAAAATTCCCAACGCAAGTGTCACATCCAAGATGCAAGAACCAGAAAGGCCGAATTTTTCTTGGCCTTGAGTTCCCTCCAAATGTCTATCAGATCAGCACACCGTACCCTTCGAATTTCCAATGGTGGACAGCGATGGACACAAAAAAGCTTGGTACTGAGGTTTCATTTGCTGGGGCCGGGGACAAGAAGCTCAACCTGGTGCGGTGCGTGCCTACTTGGGCCAGGCCACTGTTGTCTTCTACCAGCAAACAGCTTGCAAGTGAACACCACCAATGAGTGACTACAGATGTGGTCGACAAAAGTCTAAGAGAGCTGTCATCACACATAGCCAAAGCTTTTATGAAACCGCCAGATCGTTTGCTTCCTCCTGATCCTTTTTGCCACAGCCTTAATTTTGTGGTCAGGGTAGGAAGGTGGCTGCAACCGGGTGGAGGTTGACAACACCACAGAGTATGGGAAGAGTACATCATTGAACACTCAGCATTGAGGAGTACCCCAACCCTCAGGAGAGGCATGGTACTTGAATCAAAGGATTCGCAAAAGTAAAGACTATATAGATACTATTGAGTAGATATAGCTTATAACCAATTATATGATTATGTAGGACTTTGGAGTCTCAATGTGATTGGAGCCGGGAAATGATTCATACTTCAATAAGGAAGATGAGATACTATTTCCCTGACAAAAACATGTTGAGGTGGTGCTGCTGGGCGCCTGGAGCTATATTTTGCACATGGAGGTGCTGCACAGAAAAAATGGTGACATCATGAGGATGACGGTGAAATTGATGGGGATGGGTGATGGATGATTATGATGCTTAGATATATGTGTTGTTTTAATGTACACATGGAATTATTGCTATGATTCATCATTATCTTCTTCATTCTTCTTCTTATTATGATATTATATATTACTATCTTGTTGTTCTTGTTCTTGTTGTTGTTGTTGTTGTTGTTGTTGTTGTTGTTGTTGTTGTTGTTGTTGTTGTTGTTGTTGTTGTTGTTGTTGTTGTTGTTGTTGTTGTTGTTGTTGTTGTTGTTGTTGTTGTTGTTGTTGTTGTTGTTTCTCGTTCCTC